>BLSH010517591.1:1237085-1262717 GCA_018402905.1 Glandirana rugosa | reverse complement strand
GTGTCTAGGGTGTCGTGCCGGGACTCCGGACTATGCCGCCGGTATAACCATGTGGGTGGTCTCGGTGTTGGTAGTAAGGCTTCGAGTGAGGGAGTAAATTTATAGCTGGAGGCGGTTTCCTGAGAGACGATTGTAGACACTCTGATTTGTGACCACACCTTATGAAGATTTTGCATATTGAACCTGCGTCACTTCATCTGTGGATCCCACAGAATTCAGTAAGTTTGCGTGGTTCTGGCGGGTGTGTCTTTTTCCTTGTCATCCCTGATTAGCGGTTTTGTAAGAGTGTGAGGCAATAGTGCTCAAATTGTTTTTATTTGCTATGTTCTTTTAGTTCCCCAGGGCTACAGTGGAGCAGGGGTTAATCGGCCATCTTGGTACACCCTAGGTGTCTACTTCACTGCGTCCAAGTTATACGTTTTAGAAGTATTCCACACCAGTGTTTAGTCTCACAGATGTTAGCAGAGAGTCCTTTGGCGGAGGTCGATATTTAAATGAGGGAGTGAGCTTCGGAATGATGGTTGTGGCTCTGGTGGGTGTACCAATATGGCCGCCGTATCAGGCCTCAGGGCCGTGCTGTGGGATCTGTGTAAGGCTGATAAAATTTTTATTTATTTTTTTGGCTAGCAGGGGTCCTGAGGAGGCGTCGTGGGTGCTCCAGAGTATCCACTGAGATCTCTAGGGGGTACCGCCCGCCGCCGGCAAAAATCGAGGCCTCGGCTTCCCGGTCGCCGTTAGGCCTCGGAGCGCCGCGGGTCTAAATTTAGGGTTGCCGGCCTAGAAAGTGTGCCGAGCGACGGGGCAGAGCAGGGAGCCGTGTGGATGGCTATATGGATGGTGTGCTGAGGCGGATGGTGAGGCTAAGTGGTCCACAGACGATACGGGGGTAGGCCACAAGATGGCGGCGGCCGTCTGGGAGAGAGCTCTGAGGTGAGCCTGAGCTCAACAATCCTTCTCCTCTTCTATGTAATTTGTGGTGGAAAAGGTGTAGGGATGCGCAGGGAGCCTTGGGATGCTGTTTTGGTGCTCACCTATGGCTGCAATCCGTGGATGTTGTTGGATTGTACTTTAGGTGATACAGAGCTCTGTAAAAGAACGTCCACTGCCTTCCGCGTCAGGCCACGCCCCCTATTATTGCCTTTTAATACTTATACTGGCATGTATATTTTCCTTTTTGTACACAACCTTCCAATAAAATCGTTTGTAAACAAAAAATAATAAAGTATTATTGGTAGTTTTCTTTCAACTTTACTAAAAGCTCTATAGATCTCCTCCCAACCTCCATGCCATCAATTTCAGTTTCCCTGGCTTCGGGTTAAACTGCTTGTTCTGCAGCAGAAATTCTTTGTGAGAAAGCAGAGGAATTGGCCGACACATCTTCATTTTCTATTCTAGTGAAAACCATGGTCTTCTGAGCCAGAAGGGCCACACCGCTATTGCTGTTACCTCCTCCTGTTGAATCCTCATTAAAACTCTGAGGATTAGCGAGAGAGGAGGAAATACAAACTAGGGGAAAGTCCCATGGAATGGATAGAGCATCCTGGCCTAGAGCTTGTGGGTGCCACCTTCGGAAGAAGTAACACGTAACCTGAGAGTTTTCCTCCAATGCCACCCAATCTATGACCGATGTCCCCCAGACCTTGAAGATTTTGAACAGGTATCTGGGAGTCAAGCCCCGTTCATTCAGATCCAAGAATCTCCGACTCAGTTGATCCACCAGCTTGTTTTGTAAACCTGGAAGGTATGCTGCTGTTAGGGAAAAATCTGGCATGCCACTCTGAGCAGTGGGAGGCTCCTGGTGCCCCCTTGCCGGGCCACATAGGCTACCATGGTTTGTTGTCAGAAAGGACTTTGACTGCCCCCTTTGCAAAATCGATTGGAAGGCTACTAGAGCGCGCCGGACGGCCTCTAATTCTAACAGGTTTGAATGCTGAGATAGAGATGCCTCTCATTTGCCCTGTATTTGTTGGCCTAAGGAATGAGCTCCTCGGTCTACTAGGCTGGCATCTGTAGTCAGCACTACTGGAACTGGAGGTTTGAGAGGCACCCCGCGGTATAGGTTCTGAGATATCTTCCCCCACATCAGAGACCATTTTATTGGTACTGAATGATAGATCTTCTGGGTTAACGAGTGGCGATCCCATTGATGAAGAAAATTGTATTGAAAACTCTCCTTCCGTCATCTGGCCCAGGGTACTACCTGGATCGTGGAAGACATGGCCTGGTCAATACTATTTCCGATTTGGTCTGAATTTCCACAATCTTCCTGAGAGGCAGAAATACATGACCTTGGGTAGTGTCGAATTGCATTCCTAGATACTCTAGGACTTGAGCTGGTTGCAACCGACTCGCGCGATGGTTGATTAACCAACCAAAACATCTGATCATGCTGCAGGTTATGAGCACGTGCTGTTGAAGGAGGGACTTTGATGCGTCCCGGAGGAGAATGTCACCCAGATAATGAAAAATTTGAATGCCTCTGATTCTTAAGATAGCGATGACCACTGCCAAAACTTTTGAAAAGGTTCTTGGAGCTGTGCACAGCCTGAATGGCAGACAACAAAATTGGAAATGAAAGCGATGGTGTAATGCACTTATGGGCATATGTAGGTAGGTCTATTGACACTAGCAAATCTCCCTTCTTCACAATGGACAATAATGGTTTGCACGGACTCCATTCTGAATGGAGGGACTTTCATGAAGGCGTTCAGGGCTTTTAAGTCCAGGACCGGCCTGAATCCTCCTGAGGATTTTGTTACCAAAAACAGAGGAGAATAGAATCCTTCTCCCTTCTCATGCTCCAGATCTGGCAGAATTGCTTGAGATGCCAATAAATTCTTTACATACATTAATAAACAACTCCCTTTTCTCTGGACAAGTAGGAATCCGGGTCTCCACAGAATGAGACTAGGGAGGTATTTCCTTGATATCCTCTTTAAACGATGTCCAAGACCCAGGCATCTTAAACTTCTTCCGCACAGACCTCTCCAAAGTAAGACAGTCTGCTCCCACTTGGGAAGTCTGGACGGGGACCCCTTCAGAAGAGCTTGTCTGAAGCTTTCGCAGGCTGGTTCACCTTGACTTTGTTTGCTTTGGGAAAGGCTGGACCCTGCCCCTTCCACAGCCTAAAGAACGGTTGGTATGCGGAAGCTTCCCTGAGATCTCTCAGAAGGACGAACAGGCTGAGGAAATCTTTTCCTTTCCTGCGGAATAAGCCCCAAGTTCCCTCCAGAAACTCGTTGAACCTCTGACTCCAAGGTCTTGCCAAAAAATTTCCCATCGAATGTATCTGAGCAAAGGCTGTGCTTGGAAGCACTATCCGCTGACCAATGCTTCAGCCATAGGGCTCTGCGTGCCGTCACAGAATGAGCCATCAATTTCACTGTCATCCTGACCTGGTCCACAGCTACTTCTGCTAGAAAATACACTGTGATCTTAATGGATTGCAAAGGGGGGAACCTTCGTCTCCCATCACTTAACCCAAAGAACTGGCCTCTAACTCTGCAATGCACACCTTTAAGGCTGTCGCCACTGTGGTAAGTGATATAGCTGGCCTGCAGGCCGCTCCTGCTACTGTGTACATGCTTTTGAGATCTGTATCTATCCTACAATCCATCGGATCTTGAAGGAAACTGAGTCATCTAGAGGCAAAGTGATGTGCCGAGCTAGTCTCTGTAATGAGGCAACCATCTTAGGCGTGGAATCCCAAAGCTCAGCATCCTTTGAGCGGAAAGGGTACAACTTTGAGACCCTGTTGTGGATGTTCAATCTTTTATCGGGCTTTGCCCATTCATCTTGCATTATTTCCTGTATTTCAAAAAATTAATGGGAAGGACAGGAGTGACCTTTTCAAGTTCGGATAATACTAAAGGCCCTCTCACATCAAGGCGCTCTTAACCACTTGCCGACCGCCAACCTCAGGTTGACGGCGACAAGGTGGTTCGATATCGCAAACCGCTGTCATATGACGGCGGCTGCGAGATCGTGCACTGTGAGCTTGCGCGCGCTCACTGTGTCCGGGGGGGCCAGGGAGCGGGTGCGGCAGACTCGATCTCCGCCGGCTACCCATGATGCCCCCCCGGAGTGAAAGAATGGAGGTCCGTGTATGTAAACACGGATCTCCGTTCTGTGAGGGGGAAAGGACTGTGATCACAGCCTTCCTCTATATGGAAGCTGTGATCACTCCCCTCCCCCTGCTAGGGCAGCCCACACACAGTTAGAACACGCCCAGGGAACACAGTTAACCTGGGGGGCGCTCTAAGGGTTAACTCTTCACTGCCAATGGCATTTACACAGTAATCAGTGCATTTTTATAGCACTGATCGCTGTATAAATGCCAATGGTCCCAAAAAAGTGTCAAAATGGTCCGACATGGTCCAATATCGCAGTACCACTAAAAATCGCAGATCGCCGCCATTACTAGTAAAAAAAAAATAAAAAATAAAAACCCCAAAAATGAATTCTCATCATTCGTAAACGCGGCAACTTTTGCACAAACCAATCAATAAACGCCGATTGCGATTTTTTTAATCACAAATATTAGGAAGAATATAAAATCGGCCAAAACCGTTGAAAAAAATGTTTTTTTATATTTTTTTTTGGATTTGTATTTTAGCAAAAAGTAAGAAATGTGGGTTTTTTTGCAAAATTGTCGCTCTTCTTTTGTTTATAGCGGCGATCAGAAATGACGCAGCGGTGGTCAAATACCACCAAAAGAAAGCTCTATTTATGGGGAAAAAAGGACGCAAATTTAGTTAGGGTACAACGTCGCACAACCGCGCAATTGTCAGTTAAAGCGACGCAGTGCCGAATCGCAAAAAGTGCTCTGGTCCTAAAATGTGAAATCCTTCTGGGGCTGAAGTGGTTAAACTGCCCATAAAACACTGAGCACTTTTGAATAGCTTTTCAGGCGCTTTTGAAGAACTTTACATTTATTTCAATGGAGAGGGGTGTATTTTCACCACCCTGCCAGCGCACTGCCCCATTGTGAAACCATTCATTGATTTTAAAAGAAAAAGGTTTTTGTGAGCTTTTACGGCACCTTTTTAGCGTGAAAGTGCATGAAAAGCGCCTCAGGCAAAATGCACCAAAAACGCACGGGTGCGAATCAGGCCCAAAGAAGGAATCAAGGAAATATCAAATGCATGAGTGTCTGGTTCCAGATCTGACTCAGAATCCTCTGAATGTTCATCTGAACTGTAGCGATATGTCGCATCTGGCTCTGATTCTGAAGCGGATGAGTGCCGCCTAGGCCGAGATCTCTTAGATACGGTTTTCAAGCCGCCTTTGACTGCCGCCTTAATATAGTGCTTCGTTTGGCATGCATCTGCTGCATTATCACATGCGGCTTCCTTCAAACAAGAGAGGTATACGCACCTCCCTGGTAGGGAGTTTGCCCCACGTGCCCAGCAGGCCTTCCCGGGCCGAGGCCCTTCCAGAAGATGAAGACGATCTGCGTCTTTGCTTATGCACATGCTAGCGCTTAGTGGTCGCTTTTTGGTGTTGCAACAGCAATTGGCCTGGGCTCAATGCACTGCAATGAGGCACCGGTGAGGGTGATCTGGAGTGACGTTCCACAGGGATTTTATCCCGCCGCCAACCACTCCTCTGGCCTGACTTATCACGCTTTGAGCGCTTCTTTCTTTGCGGGTGATTCGGCTCTTTAGTACTTCCCTGCGGGCGTTTATCCCGCATCTGGGTCTTCTCTCTGTGTAGAGAAGAAGAATGCACTTTTTTTAAAACAAAAAAAAAACAAATAAAAACAACAAAAACAAAACACAACATAAACAAAAAAAAAACTTTGAAAATAGAAAACCTTTCCATGCATTCTTTTGCTTAGAGCCTGAGCCAGCCTCTCCCACCCCACCCACAGCCCAGTGCTCCAGTGAGTGCTGACAGTCGCAGCTCTCTGCTCAGAGTGGAGGAGGAGAACTGAGCGATCAGCAGTGTTTGATCGCTCTGTTCTCACTGCAGAGCTGGCGGGGGAAAAATGCAGCATTGATCTGATGCTTAATTGTTAATTATTATTTAAACATTTGTGCAAAAAAAACACGCAAAAATGGCTCTGGCAGCGAAAGGGTTAAAAGACGTTAGAGCTTAGTTTTTTTAAGCTCTAATGTCTCTTTTAACCCTTTCGTTGCCAGAGCCGTTTTTTTTGCACAAATGTTTAAATAATAATTTTAGGCCTGAAGATTACACAAAATCCCCAAATATTATATATTTTCTGAAAGCAGACACACTATAGAATAAAATAGTGGTCGTTTCATTTTTTTTTTGTCATATGATATTACGGCAAAGGTCTAGAAAACACAATATTTCAGTAAAAAACACACTAACCTGAATTTTAGGGCAAATAAACGCAATAAATTGCCCAAATTATTGGTAAAATATAAAAGGCGAGGTAAATAGTAAATAGATACCCAACATGCCATACCTTTTTGTGTGCCCCGTGAAATGGCGTCAAACTTCTGTACCTTATATTTTCTGTAGAAGCCCCCTATAGGTATCAGTTTAGCATTACAGAGGAGGTTTTGTCATTGCTCTCACTCTGGCATGCACGGCGATATGTTACATGTGTATGGCAATCAAAGTTTTCACATGTAGGCGCCCGATGCATGCGTTTATGTTTGTGCATGTGTACATGTGCGTGTTGGGGGGGGCTTTAAAAAAAATCGGGGTGGGGATTTTATGTTTCAGTGTAACTTTATTTTTTGCAAAAAAAAACTTTTTTTTTACTTAACTTTTTCTTTTTTCATCACATAGGGGACAAAAAGTCCCCTATGTGATGTTTTTGGTGACAGGTTATCTTTAATGAGAAATGCAGGGTCTAAAAGACCCCCAATGTCTCCCCTGTACTCCACTAAATGTTTTGCAATGCAGATTGCATTGCAAAACATTATTTCCCGGCTGAGCTACCCAGGAACACGGAGAACTTGACGTCAGAGACTTCACTTTTCGGGTCACTGCAAGAAGGGGAGGAGAGCGGAAATGTATCTGCTTTTCTTCTTCCCTTCCAGCCGCCGCCACCCGCCATGTCTGTCCCAGGCCCACAGATGGGCAAGCAGAGCCCAGTAAGCATGGCAGGGGAGCGCGCGCGAGTGGGGAGGGGTGTGAGAGAGTGATCGGGTGGCAGCGGCGCCGCCCGAATGCTCTCACCTGACAGGCAGGAGTCTGCCTGTCAGTTTCACACACAATCCCAGTGGCTGCAGCCACCGGATTGTGTGCAATACCCCCCCCCCTCTGTTACGTATGTATGACGTACGGACCTGGTGGTGAAGGGGTTAACCACTTGCTGACCGCCCTATAGCAGTTTTACTGCTACAAAGCAGCAGCTGTGTGATGGGTCATGTATGCATTTGTGATCTTGCACTTCCACCTGCAGGGGGCATCTGCATGTCTCCGGTAGACTGCTTCTGCTGTGATTATTCACAGGTACCAATCACTCACTGTGTTCATTCCTAACTGAAGCATAGTAAACTGGGTTTACTATGCTTCATTTTGTGTATGAAAAAGAAGCCACTCAGCACAGAGCACTTCCCATTCATTCACTGTCCAGTGCAGCTGAGGCTGCAGAGAAATGGACTGGGGAATCTCTGTCCTCGGTCCCATTCTCAGGTCCCCCACCTTCTGTCTGTTTGCCCCATAATGGCATTGCATGGTGTCTGCTGTAGCATTTGCATTGGCAGAGCAGTTTAGGACTGGCCATAAGAGGGATTACTTTGATGCAGTTTTAAGCATGTATTGCAATAAGCGTGAACTAAAAATCCCTGTATGTCATTGCATAGTTTGCTGGAAAAGGGTGTATAGCAGTGTGCAGGGGGTTCATTCAGAATCAAAGGTGAGACCCCCTGATATTTCACCAAAAGAGGGCTCCTAAAAAATGTAAAAAATAATAATAATAATAAAAAAAGGATAATAAAGAAATGCATACAGTGCCTTGAAAAAGTATTCATACCCCTTGAAATTTTCCACATTTTGTCACGTTACAACCAAAAATGTCAATGTATTTTATTGGGATTTTATTGATAGACCAACACAAAGTGGCACATAATTGTGAAGTGGAAGGAAAATGATAAATGGTTTTCAAATTTTTTTACAAATAAATATGTGAAAAGTGTGGGGAGCATTTGTATTCAGCCCCCTTTACTTTGATACCCCTAACTAAAATCCAGTGGAGCCAATTGCCTTCAGAAGTCACTTAATTAGTAAAGAGAGTCCACCTGTGTGTAATTTAATCTCAGTATAAATACAGCTGTTCTGTGAAGCCCTCAGAGGTCTGTTAGAGAACCTTAGTGAACAAACAGCATCATGAAGACCAAGGAACATACCAGACAGGTCAGGGAAAAAGCTGTGGAGAAGTTTAAAGTAGGGTTAGGTGATAAAAAAAAAATTCCCAAGCTTTGAACATCTCACGGAGCTCTGTTCAATCCATCATCGGAAAATGGAAAGAGTATGGCACAATTGCAAACCTACCAAGACATGGCCATCCACCTAAATTAACAGGCCGGGCAAGGAGAGCATTAATCAGAGAAGCAGCCAAGAGGGCCATGGTAACTCTGAAGGAGCTACAGAGATCCACAGCTCAGGTGGGAGAATCTGTCCATAGGACAACCATTAGTCGTGCTCTCCACAAATCTGTCCTTTATGGAAGAGTGGCAAGAAGAAAGCCATTGTTTGAAAGAAAGCCATAAGAAGTTTGCAAGAAGCCAGGTGGGGGACACAGCAAACATGTGTGAAGAAGGTGCCCTGGTCAGATGAGACCAAAATTGAACAAAACGCTATGTGTGGCAGGAAACTAGCACTGCACATCACCCTGAACACACCATCCCCACCGTGAAACATGGTGGTGGCAGCATCATGTTGTGGGGATGCTTTTCTTCAGCTTGGACAGGGAAGCTGGTCAGAGTTGATGGGAAGATGGATGGAGCCAAATACAGGGCAATCTTAGAAGAAAACCTGTTAGAGTCTGCAAAAGACTTGAGACTGGGGCAGAGGTTCACCTTCCAGCAGGACAACGACCCTAAACATACAGCCAGAGCTACAATGGAATGGTTTAGATCAAAGCATATTTGTTTGTTAGAATGGCCCAGTCACAGTCCAAACCTAAATCCAATTGAGAATCTGTGGCAAGACTTGAAAAATGCTGTTCACAGACGCTCTCCATCCAATCTGACAGAGCTTGAGATATTTTGCAAAGAAGAATGGGCAGAAATGTCCTCTCTAGATGTGCAAAGCTGGTAGAGACTTCCCCAAAAAGACTTGCAGCTGTAATTGCAGTGAAAGGTGGTTCTACAAAGTATTGACTCAGGGGGCTGAATACAAATGCCCCCCACACTTTTCACATATTTATTTTTTTAAAAATTGAAAACCATTTATAATTTTCCTTCCACTTCCCAATTATGAGCCACTTTGTGTTGGTCTATCACATAAAACCCCAATAAAATACATTTACATTTTTGGTTGTAACTTGACAAAATGTGGAAAATTTCAAGGGGTATGAATACTTTTTCAAGGCACTGTATGTTTGAGCTTTGGGGTGCACACCTATGAGAGAAGGATTTTTGGGAACCATCGAAAAGCTTACAGAGAATTGGGAGCAGAGGCGTTGCTAGGGGGTGGCTATTGGGGCTATAGCCCCGAGTCTGGGGCCCATAGCCCCAGGTCTCTTACAGGGTGGGTGCAGTTCTGCAATTAGCAGGTATGTCCATATATATATATATATATATATATATATATACACACACACACACACACATACATACATACACATGTATATTTATTACTATTATTATTTATTTTATTACATGTATGCCCGCTTAAGCGTATGTCTTTCTTTACTTCGCTGCTATGGGCTCTAGCCCCAGATCTTTTGTAGACCTAGCAACGCCCCTGATTGTGAGTAATCAGTTTCAACAAAGGAGAGGACTTTTTACAAGTGTGGGGAAAAAAATTAAATTTTGGCTTTTCGCTAAAATGCATTAGATAAAATGTAGTAGGCAAAATTAAAGTGTGTTATAGTGGCTTTTAAGGCTTCAATGAGCTTTAAATGGCCCCTGAGTGTTTTTTTCATAATGTGTTCTGAATGCCTTTTTACTTGTTTTTTGGTGTTGAAATGCGATGTGTTTTTTACATTACGGAAATGAAAAAGGGTAAGAACAGTAGCTTAAAAAAAAAAAAAGAGAAAGAAGACAAGAAATACATTTGCACTTTTTTTCTCATTTGTTTGTATTTTTGTTGTTATCATTGATTACAGTGCCTGCATTATGTGATAATAAAATAGCCAAAATAATCTCTGTGATTTCTCTTGTGTATCTTATTGTTACATATCTAAAAAAAAAGGCATATGGCAAATAAAATAAAAGAGAAAGCACAGACATTTTTTTTTCACAGGGCCACACTGTGCAAAACTTGAGAGCAGGAATTAAAGTAGAACTGAAGGCAAAATGTTTTCCTGGTGCCTCCATGGCACTGCCATGATGGCAGCATATGTGTGACATAGGCTCCGCCTTAGCTCCTCCCTCAGGTGCAGTTCCTTTTCTTGGGCAGCTAAATGCACTAATAAGGTAGGGATCTCCTTCTGTGGGTCTTTTGGGACAGCAGTTGTCTCTTAACTAAGAGCTCCTATCTGCATTTATATACTGCCATTTGCTCAGGCCTGCAGCAGAGAAGGCAGCTATATTTATTTTTAATTTAGCCTTCCATGTCTCTCTCCTGTCATCCATACTTTTCCCCTTTTCCATTCCTTCTGCTCTCTTGTTTAGCTTTCTTCCTCCCCACCACTCCCTCCAGAGGTGGTTTTGGCCAGCTCAGTAGATTGCTTTAAAAAAAGCCTGGATTCTTTCCTTAATGTAAGAAAATATAACTGGGTACTAACCTTTATATATAAAGTTGATCCAGGGAAAATCCGATTGCCTCTCGTGGGTCAGGAATGAATTTTTTCCCCCCTATAGCAAATTGAATAATGCTTTGTTGGGATTTTTTGCCTTCCTCTGGATCAACTGTGGGAGAAGGATTGTGTGTATGGGAATGTATGATCCATTTTGTTTATTTATGGTTGAAGCAGATGGACCTGTCTTTTTCAGTCTGAGTATCTATGTAACCTTCCCCTCCTTGTGGTTTTGTACCTTAATTTCTGGTTGCTATAGTGAGAGGTGTGCACCTCACTCCGGCTTTTCTGAGTCCCTCAGTGTCTTCCTGCCCACTCTGTGCATGCACGGATGTCAGGAGCCGGCTCAGTGGGCCAGGCTGAGTCGGGAGGGCTAGTTCTGCCAGCTGCGCATGTGCGATCCAGCCTGAGGTCATGTCGACCATCTTGAATAAGGGCAAAAATTCACATTTTTTTTGCCCTTGTTGGTCAAAATCATTTTTTTTTAGAGAGTTGTATTTTCCACAAATGCCTCTCCCCTCTCCATTGTTTATTATTGGAGACTTCCAGCATGGCATCCTGTTGTCATCTGAAGAGGTTGCCTGTCACTAACTCCTTTATCTTTCTCTAGCTGCTTTTTCTGTCTGCTGCATAAGATACGCAGTACCCCACACAAACAAGACCCTCTCCAACATTTAAGGTAGGGACTGTCGCGTCCAGGTGAGTAAAAAAAAAAAAGAGAGCACTTATGCTGGTACGTTTTTTGTATTTCAGCCTTGTACGCCAGAAGAAGTTCAAGTGGACATCAAGGTGACATAAAGAAACCTATGAAGGTCCCAACGAGGGCACACCATCCAGATCAGGATACCATGCAAGGGGCGAGGGTTCACCCGTGCAAAGACATATTTCATCACATTCACCAACTCTCAATCCCTAAATGCCGAGCATGCAAGGTCATCCTATTACCAGCCAAATTGGTCTGCAAAGCTTCTTTTTAGTCTATGCAGCAGACAGAGAGTCAGAGGCTTAACAGGTAGCTGACCTACTCAAAAAGATGGGCAAAAGTTGCATAACAGAAAAAGCAACAGCAGTTCCATTGCAGCAATTAGCTCAACCTCCTCTAGTGAAGTTAACCCTTCCTGGCCCATCCTTGAGAGAATCCTCTCATCACGTAGCAAGTATCCCTCCTAGACATCTGGATGATAGTGGGCCATCTAAGGACACCTTTAGAGCTCAGCTCTTGGACTCCAACTTTCCCTAGTTCAGCCCAATGTCCAGGCTGTAAAGCCAGCTGTTGGCTGGGAGGAAGCCGACACAATATCTGAGAAGTTAAAGATGTACTTCCCATTTCTAAGGAAGCAAGTTTCCTTCTTTCCTCTAATGGATGATATCAGAGACCGTATTGAAAAGAAAAATAAATAAATACATTTTTCCTCTCAATATCCACTGTCAGAACAAGATTCTGCAATACCAGACAGTCCACCAGAGGTAGACGCGGCAGTAGTGAAGAAGTTCATCTCACCAATCGATGATTCAGCCTCAATTGAGGATCCCGTAGACACAAATAGATGACAACTTGAGGCAGCTTATCGAATGGCGGGTAAACGCCTGGAAGCCAGCAATTGCCTTATCATCTGTATCCAAAGCCCTGCGGGCATGGACCGAAAGCATGGAAGCAGCAATTCATCAAAATGTCCCCAGGGGAAATATAGTCAAGGCCTTGGACGAATTATAGTTCTCAGCAGACTTCACTGGTGAGATGGCGAGATGGCGCAGAATGCAATTCGATACTTCGCAAAATCAATGTCACTACTTGTGATAGCCTTACGGGTATTGTACTCAGAACTACGGGCAGCTGACACTGTGTCAAAACAAAATTAGTATAAATACCGTTTTTTCTTATTTATGGTAATTCACTCTTTGAGAAAAGGTTACAGAAAGTCATTTCCCTGAGATTTTCAGTCGACCAGGTCCATCTACAATTCCAGAATCTCCTGTTCAGACCCTGCACTTCTCTCAGAACCCTCACAAGGGCTCGATTCACTATCCAAGCGTCTTTACGAGAACTGGATCTCGGTTCTTATCACTAATGAAACGATATCCTGCTTTTATCAAAAGATTCAGCCCAGCTAGTGGAATACAGATGCTGGAGCCTATACTATCAAGATACGGTTGGATGGTAAATCATCAAACGAGTAATCTTTTCTCCAGTTTAGGCACCTTATTCAACACCGCAAAAGGGATGGTGTCCCTGCCATCTCATAAAGTGCGGGCGATCATTCAGAAAATAAGGGAAGTGAGGACATGGTCCTACCTAACAGCCTTGAGCTAACTCAACTTAATTGGGATTTTTTTTCTTCCTGTATCCAGATGGTCCCATGAACACATGGATACCTCAGGCACCTTTCATCTAGAATTCCTGAAGCAATAGAGCAAGCCGTCTATCCTAGTCCATATATCGAACACGTTTGATGCACAGGGGCCTGCACTAGTGGATGAAGAGGGAGATGCTTGTAAAGGCATTAAAGCATGTCTTCTGGACCACAGTTGCCACAGATGCCAATGCAATAGGCTAGGAGGCACATTGCAACCAGATGTTGGTTAAAGAGAGCTGGGCATTTAATGCTGCAGACATCATCACAAATATCCGGGAAATCCAGGCGGCTTATCTAGCATTGACGGCTTTGCTTTCTCAGATCAAGGAAAAATCAGTTCTGTTTCGGATAGACAACAGAGCTGCAATGTCATACATAATTCACTTAGACGGAGCCCACAACAGTTCCCTACTGAGGGAAGTGGAACCCATCTTAATTTGGGCAGAGGGGAATCTGAAGTCTGTCTTCCAGCCCACTTAAACACAGAGGCCGATCACCTATCCCATCTATCCCAAGGATTCCTAGATCCCAACGTATGGTACCTACAGATGAAGTTATTCAGGTGGATTGTGGGCTAGGTGCCTTTCCCAGACTGCATCCTTTTGCTACAGGCAGCTGGGGAGCCATAGTTTACATATCCCTGCTCTAGTACAATGGTTTCATGGATAATCAAATTGATTAAAAAGGCGTACAAGGCTAGGGGTCTAGATTCCCTTCTCGGACGGTATACCACCCAGTTGTTTTCTGCTTCTTGGACAGCTAGAGCAGACATATCCATCAAAACGATCTAAAGGGTAGCACCATGGTCTTCCCAACATGCATTATGAGACGTTACAGAGTAGACCCGGCAGCTCACTCATCTGTAGAAACTGGCAGACAGGCTATCAGGCCAGCATTTGCCTATTTTAAATCCTTTTTTCAAACATTTTTCTATATATCATCCCACCCATTTCAGCTAGTTATTTGTCTCACGTATGCTGCCATGGAGGCACCAGGAAAACATAAAATTGTATCATAATTACCATCATTTTCTTTTCCTGGTGCCTATCCATGGCAGCATACAATCCCACCCTCGGTATGCTACTGAATATTACGGAGAATGCTGGGAGTGCACTAATCCTTTGCTTTTATGCTATTCACTGGTCCTGAGGGAGAAGCCAAGGCGGAGCCTATGTCACACGTATGCTGACATGTAAAGGCACCAGGAAAAGAAAATTACGATAAGTATGATACCATTTTCTGTTTTTTTTTCTATTTTGGAGTAAGGGAAGATTATAAACCATGTTGAATTTTTTTTTTGCGATTTGTGTCCTATTGCAGAGATTTACCTTCACTTCCTATCCCATAGGCAAACAGGAAATGAGAAGAAATCCCTGCAAATTAAGGGAATTCCTTGGGGACCCCCAGGTCACCAGAACTAGTGTCCCCACTGGAAGATTTCCCCTCTATTACTTTTCTGGGTACAACCCAAAATTTGGGATTTTCTTTTACTTTTACTTGCAATGATAATGGTAAACAGGACAAATAGAGAGGGTGAATCTCCCTAACGGGGCACAGACAGCGATAAAACTGACAAGCGTTCTATTTCTTCTCCACTCTATCCAAAACTAAAAAAAAGATTTGCTTTTAGTTATACTTTAAAATATGTCAGTGCATGGGCTTCATTGAGGGGGGTACAGTTAAAATGTACATATAGACAAAACTTTACTTTGATTTATTTATTTATGTATTTATTTATTTATTGTTGTCTGTATACCTTTTGGGGAAACCTCCTGTACAAGAAATGCAACAGGAATTTAGAGGAAATCTAGCAAAATTCCCCACTTGGGACAGTTGTCCTCAGAACAGGTGTCCCACTTATAAGATTGCTCTTTGCCTCTCTCTTGTTCTGTGGACAACTCTAATTTCACCTTCCTTTGATCCAGATAACAATAGTCTTCAGTACAAATAGAGTGGGGTTACAAATATAGACATCAATAAAAACCTGACAGGGGTCTAACTCTAAACAATTGACTACTGAATGATCATTTTTGTTCATTTGGTACTCAAATGGCATCCTAAAGTGGTTGTAAAGGCTGAAGGTTTTTTACCTTCATGCTTCCTATGCATGAAGGTGAAAAAACCTTCTGTGTGCTGCTCCACCCACGGCCCCTCTCGATCCAGCAATGTGCACAGAAGCGTCGGCTGTCCCTGGTCTCTCTCTCTCCCCATTGGCTGAGTCGCAGCAGTGGGAGCCATTGGCTTTCACTGCTGTCAATCATAGCCAGTGAGCCAATGAGGAGAGAATGGGGCAGAGCCGCGGCTCTATGTATCTTATTGACGCATTTAGCGGGGGTCATGAGCGAGCACGCCCCAGTGCCCCCATAGCAAGCAACTTGCTCTTGGGGGCACTGGTAAAGGTGGAGGAGCCCGGAGTGCCGTGGGGGACCTGAGAAGAAGAGGTTCAGGCAGCTCTGTGCAAAATCATTGCACAGAGCAGGTACGTATAGCATGCCACTTTAATATCACTTTAAGTGAATGTCTACATCTGTGTTTCTCAACCAGGATTTCATGGAATACCAGGGTTCCTCCTAAGGTTGGTAGGGGTTTATATGAGCAATGAGCAATGGCAGGTTAATCTACCACATACATTGAACATCAATGAAAGGGAGCAATTCTCCACTAACCACCAATGTAAGGGCTCACTTCTACACTGACCACTAATGTTGGAGGACACCACCATTTTTACTGTCTGCATTTCTGTTCTGCAGCTATTGATTGATACATTATTCTAGGTACACCACATTAATTATT
The DNA here is from genome assembly GCA_018402905.1 of Glandirana rugosa. Lineage (NCBI taxonomy): Eukaryota > Metazoa > Chordata > Amphibia > Anura > Ranidae > Glandirana > Glandirana rugosa. The sequence continues at coordinate 1,246,685 of BLSH010517591.1, read as the reverse complement.
CCTTTATTTAAAGGTCTTTTGAAATTATCGATCATGCTAACCTAGCATGTGCAGTAGGAATGACCATTTTAGCAGGGTTTTTTTCAGAGAACCTGAAAATTATTTCAAGGTTTCCACAGGGGAAAAAATGAAGATAAAGGCTGGTCTACAACTATCCTTATACTGTAGAAACATAGAAAAGTGACAACAGAAAAAGACTGACTATTCCATCAAGTCTGCCCTTTTTTATTTATTTTGTTTTTGTTTTTTTTGTTTTTTTTCCCATTAACCTTGTTGTCTGACTATAGATTTATGTTTATCCCAGGCATGTTTGAAGCCATTTACTGTTGACTGTCTCACAACCTCTGTTGGTAGTTTATTCCAATCATCAACCACCATAGGTGTGCGCAGCCTATTGCATTAGGGTGTGCACCCCAAAGCTCAAACACACATGCATGTGTGTGTGTGTGTGTATATGTATATTACATACACACATTCTTACAGCAGAGTTGGTACAGTGAAAGATAAGTATGGTAGCACTTCATTAATTGCAGAACTAATCAGAGGGAGATATTTCCCATCTCCCCGCCGGCACACAGAGGGATAATGCAAATGCACTTGGGATGATTAGAGTGTGCCCAGGCACACCTGGCATACCCCTAGCGCACACCTATGTCAACCACCCTTTCAGTAAAATAATAATTTCTAAGATTAGTTTTGAACTTCCCCCCAGTTAGTTTGAGGTCCCTGTGTTCTTGATTTTGGTTTCATATTGAAAAGACTGCCCTCCTGAACCTTATTCACCCCCTTGATGTATTTAAAGGTTTCAATCATGTCTCCCCTCTCCCTTCTTTCCTCCAGACTGTACATATTAAGTTCCTGAAGTCGCTCTTGATATGTTTTATCCCCCAGACCTTTCACCATTTTTGTTACCCGTCTCTGAACTCGTTCTATTTTATCAATATCTTTTTGTAAGTGAGGTCTCCAGAACTGGACACAGTATTCTAAGTGAGGTCTCACTAAAGATCTATATAGAGGAATCAGAACCGCCTTCCTCCTGCTGGTGATCCCTCTACTGATACATCCCAGAATTCTATTTGCTTTTCCCACTGCCTGGTCACTCTGCTCATTTTGCAATCATCTGAATTAAGCACCCCCAAATCTTTTTCTTCTGTAGTGCTGGCTAACACTGTGCCCCCAATGCTGTACTCTCTAAGCGGATTCTTTTTCCCTAGATGCATTATTTTACATTTAGAAATATTGAACTGCAGTCTCCACTGCTTTGACCAATCTTCCAGCAATGCCAAATCATGTTCCATGTTACAGACACCTCCGGGGATATCAATCCTATTACACACCTTTGTATCATCAAAGAGACATACATTGCCCAACAAACCTTTAGTCACATAACTTACATAAATTACATTTTAAATAGAAAAGGACCCAGTACAGAGCCCTGTGGTACCCCACTAGTGACTGCTCTCACTTCTAAGAGAACCCCATTTACAGCCACACTCTGGGATCTATCCGTTAGCCAACTGCATATCCACTGAACCACCCAAGGGTTAAGTCCCAGCTTGTACAACTTTTGTATTACATCATTACGTGGAACTGTATCAAATATTACCAGTTTTGGACCAGGTTGTTACTGTGGACATAGCATATCTTGATTTCAGCAAATCAAGATACGCTATGTCCACAGCACCACCCTGGTCCAAAACACTGGTAATATAGTCAAAAAATTCAATCAGATTTGTCTGACACGATCTGCCCTCAGTAAAGCCATGCTGCTTTTGGTCCAGCAAGCTGTGTATTTTTGGAAATATAGGGCGTGTAACCACTTCACCCCCAGAAGGATTTACCTCCTTCCTGACCAGAGCACTTTTTGCGATTCAGCACTGCGTCACTTTAACTGACAATTGAGTGGTCATGCGACGTTGTACCCAAACAAAAGTGATGTATTTTTTTCCCCACAAATAGAGCTTTCTTTTGGTGGTATTTGATCACCTCTGCAGTTTTTATTTTTTGCACTATAAACAAAAAAAAAAAACGACAATTTTGAAAAAAACAACAATATTTTTTACTTTTTGCTATAATAAATATCCCAAAAAAATAATGTATTCATCAGTTTAGGCCTATATGTATTCTTCTACATATTTGTGCTAAAAAAAAATATCAATAGGTGTATATTGATTGGTTTGCGCAAAAGTTGACGCGTTTACAAACTATGAGAATTAATTTATTGCGTTTTTACTATTTTTTTTTACTAGTATTGGCGGCGATCTGAGATTTTTTTAATGGGACTGCGACATTGCGGTGGACAGATCAGACATTTTTGACACTTTTTTGGGACCATGGAAATTTATACAGCAATCAGATCTAAAAATAGCCACTGATTACTGTATAAATGTCACTAGCAGGGAAGGGGTTAATCTGTAGGGGGCAATCTAGGGGTTAATTGTGTTCCCTGTGCGTGTTCTAATTGTGTGGGGGTGGGCTGGCAGGGGCATGACAGATCTAAGTGATCCCGATGACAGGGATTAGTAGATCACTGTCATGCCGCCTGACAGAGTGGGGAACCGCCGTGTTTACATCGGCGGTTCCCAGCTTTTCTTCTGTAGCAGGCGATCGTGGGTCACTGGCAGACATCGAGTCTGCCCAACTCACGGCCACAATCGGGGAGCGTGCGGTGGACGCTTGCCCCCTAGGTGCGCCTGCGTGAATCACCATTTATAAACGGTGTTTCGCACTATGCTGCCACATTGCAGCAGTAAATGTGCCTGAGCCAGATGGCAACTGGTTAAAGTTTCCAAAAAATACTTTTTGATAATTGTTTTTTGTTCAGCTAATCAAATTGGGTTTACTGCACTCATCAAAGATAATACAGTCAAGATTATGTAGGAGTTGAGTTTCAAAACCTTATTTGTTATTCTTACCCAGCAAATGTCTCATCAAGTCTATACTCCACTACACTGATAATTGCAGGGCCTTAGACTACTTAGAACAGCATAAATGAAGGGCCTTAGACTACCTAGAGCAGCATAATTGTAAGGACTTAGACTACCGAGAATAACATAATTGTAGGACCTTAGACTACCTAGAGCAGCATAATTGTAGGGCCTTAGACTGCCTAGAACAGCATAATTGTAGGGCCTTAGACTACCTAGAGCAGCATGATTGTTGGACCTTAGACTACCTGAAGCAGCATAATTGTAGGGCCTTAGACTACCTAGAACAGCATAATTGCAGGGTCTTAGACTAACTAGAGTAGCACAATGAGGACGGCAACCATAGTCCTACCCCTGTCATGACTCCTGGAAGTAGAAGTCAGGGCCAATACTATCTAAATTTAAACCTGCTCCCACCCCCATTCTAAACCATATACTAACTACCCTGTAAAAGAAAGATGTGTATACTTGCCTAATCTAAGGGTGTTTCATTCTGGTAATATAATCAGCTCCCAGCTTTGGGTTCAGGGAAGAGGAGGGACAGCGGACAACAGATACCCCATAGTAAGTCTATGGGTGATGCCACTGACCAGGCACTGCAGCTGTTGTTGCTGATCTCTCTTCTCTCCAGAAGATGGGCACTGGGGAGATCACATGACCAGACAACCTTAGGTTAGGTAATTATACAAATTCTTCCTTTACAGGATAGTTAGTAGAGGGCTTAAAATGAGGGCGGGAGCAGGTTTAAGATTAGATAGTATTATCCCGGCCTTCCACTAACATATTTCTACCTGTGATGTCACCAATTCCATGGTCAAGGTAAGATAGTCAGAAATTTTCTTTGAAAAACATATAGATCACATTTTAGGCATATATGGCATTTTTTTGTTCTTCTACAATGAATGCTTCCCCACAAAGTTTTGTTCAGTACTTGCCTCAATTCTCTTGACTTCAACATTTAACCACAAGTGCTAATAATGAGACCTTTCTCTGACTTCAGCTGTAGATATCCCATTGCCGTAGGACAAAATAAAATTAATTTTACATTTAGAATTTTAAGAAGGATTAGTCTGTCAGGAGCCGTTCTTTTCTCTTTGCTTTGTAGACATAAAAGTTCCATTGTAACCATGACACTTTTACTATGGGAATAGCTTTTGTTAAATACTAAAGTTCCCAGTGATTTCTTCATATGCCAATCATTAAGTTCATTAGAAAAAATGTAATTCTTCAAGGAATAAATAATGCATAAAATAGTTTGAAATGCAGCAGTTCTTTGACAGTTGTGAACTTTTTCTGTTATTTAATCACTCCTTTCTAAAAAAAAAATAAAAGTCACAATGACAGCAAACTCAAAAAAACTAAACAGGATATCAAGAGAAGCTAAGTTTGGATGGCTTAATCAGTCTTAATCAGTCTTTTTATGCTAGTTTAATGGATGGTATATACCTATTTTGCCATTTTCATTTTTTCTTGTTCTCAAGTACTTCTGTTATGTCTTGCACAACATAGAGAGTACGGCAGAACTGCACCAGCACCACATCCCTGTGATTAATGAATAAACACAAGAGAGAGGAGATTGAGGTTGATGGGACTTTAGAGGTGCTGGTATACCCCCTAACTGAAAAAACATAACTGATACACGAGGTAAAAATATACAAAATTTAATAGGTTCATATTAAAAATTGACACAAACATTTGACTCCAACAGACACATGAAATGTAGAAAAGACATCAAAACTTGACATCAGTGTGACTAAACATATCCCTTATTATATACCACATAAATATACCATTTTATGGACAAACACATATGTAATTGACCCAAGAAACTGATCTGCATGTAGAACAGAAACAGGCTCAGGCCACATTTAGATGATCGAAAAGTGCATATCCATGAAAGGTGCAGTGATCCTTTCCAGTCCGACGCATTTCACCCTGGGTTAAGGGCTTCTACAGGGAATCTTAGGGAGGATTAGGGTATATAGTCACTGTTAGTCAAAGACAGAATATGTGAGTGTAAAGGCTTCCAAAGCAAACTTCAGACCTAAGATTTTCAGGCTGGTACAGTGAGTGCAGTAACTCTGGGTCACCATTGGTTGGATCGGTGATATCTTGAAAAACATCAATGTCCCCTAGGATCCAAAGGTAGTATATCACCACGCCAATAGGTAAGTGGTCCAAAACCCAGGCGGGCAAAATATCCCCTGTGCATATGAACCCCGGCGTGGGGGCAATCCCTGCCCAGTGTCCCTTAGGAGATGTTGAGAAAGACCTGCTCAAATGTCGCTGCACCAGCTAAAACAGCAAACAGCCTGTCTTGCTCCCTTAATTGCTCCTATGACTTCATGCACATTAGACCTGTTGGATAGGAAGCAGAATTCTCATTTCCATTCCTGTATTCAAAAGAGAGGTATGGGGATTTTTTTTATTTTCGAATCATACACACCGCAGGCTCTAAGGCTGAGAACCATCCATTGATCAAACACTGCTGATTGCTCTGTTCTCAGAGCTCCCTGAGCAGAGAGCTGGAGACAGTCAGTCACCGCTGTCTGCTCTGCCCCCCCCCCATGTTCACTGGACCACTGGGCTGTGGAGGGGGTGGGAGCAGCCGGCTCAGGCTCTAAGTGGCTCGCTGAGCTGGGTGCCGGTCCAGGAATGTGGGTGGATCCTGATCAAATGGTTGTGATCTTTCTCAAGCCTGGACCAGCTCTGCAATGTCAGCCAACAGTCTGCTGAAAAGGGGTCACAGGAGTACAGAACAAACTGTACTCTTGTGATCACAGGAGAAGTACAGCCAAATGAGCGTTGGCTATACTTCTCTAACGTAGTACGAAAGGGCAAACATTGTTTTTTCATTTTGGATAGAGTAGGGATGTGGGAGGAGTTTAAAACTCCCTGTAGGGCAGGGATCTCTAAACTACGGCCCTGCAGATGTGGTGGAACTACACATCCCATGAGGCATTGTAAAATTCTGACATTTACAGACATGACTAGGCATGATGGGGAGGTCTGGTACAAGGATTCTTGACACCCTAGGCGAAACCTCATTTTGCCGACCCCCCTGGCTCCACCCCTGACTCCACCCCCTTTGCCCTGCCCATGTACTGTATACCCCACCTTTTTAATGACTGCTACTATTTTGCATGCAACACTTTGCAAGACCAGCTAATTGTGGAAATTTTACATTTTTTTCCCCCAAACCAGCTTTTGGATCAAATAATTCAAAAAGATAAACCGTGAAATAGTAGATTTTATTTGTAAACATTTTCTCATTTGCAAAACATAACATAAAAGCATTGCACCTGTATCAACTAGCAACAAGACTCACAAAAATAAGATATATAATAACGTGTAACATTGTAAAATAAACACCATGAGATAGGAGAGATATTAAGGACTAACATTCCAATATCTCTAACGTCTCTCAATAAATTTGGTACGATAAAAAAATAAACTAAAGTACAAAAGAACAAATTATAAATTAAATTAGAGTGCAAAATAACTTATAACATTGCAAACCTAAAAACAATCAATAATGAAAATGCCAATCTTTGAACTCTGAGCTGTTCAAGCATCTTTTAACTAAGGCTATTGGGTCTACGTAAAATTGACCTTTCTTGCTTTAGCCTTAGCAAACTCCTTCAACAATATTTCAAAGTCAATCTCTTGAGCAATGGCATTCTCAATAGACAGAGTGGCATGACCCACCAGCCATTCTTGTGACACTGAAGAACGCAGGTAATTTTTAAAGATTTTTAATCTTGAGAAGCTTCTTTCACCCGAAGCCATTGTGATGGGGAGTGTCAGCAGTATGCGAAGTGCTAAAGCTACATTTCGAGCAAAACCATTTCTGACTGCATAGCCCAGAACGTCAATTGATTTCATGCTTGCTGATACAACAGGAGCCAACACAATTAGCTCTTCACACATCTGTATTCCATCAATATCTTCATCCTTGGTCTTTACATCAGTTAACACCTCTTATAACTTCATACAGCTCTTCAAGAGTTGCTTCCATATTCATGTCTTTAAGTTTCCTGATGTCATACAAAAACTGAAAATAGTTACTATGACCTTTAAGCTGTTCAAATCTCTCCTCAAAAGATTTGATTATGACATCCAAGATGGTGTAGAAACATTCAACTTTAATCCTTTTTGCGGGATCTTGGATTGGATCATATTGTCCCTTGTAGGAAAAAAGTCTCTTCTTTTTTCTCTGCACTGTAGAAGGAAACACATGATCAATTTCCATTTCAGTGCCATTGCACGTGCTTCTGAGAGTAACTCCTCAAATCCATTATCAGACCGATACGTTTCCAAGTAGATTTTGCTAGATTCCAAAAGCTCCACAGCGTCTGGCAAGTAAATTGTTTGACTTTGAAGAAGTTTGCTTACTTCATTAATGCTACTTAATATATTTAACCACATTACTGTCAAACACAAAACTGTAAAGCTGTTCAGCTCTTTTGTCAATAAAGCAGCCTCACTTCTTGCGAGAATAGCAAATGCTGGATCTTCTTCAATTGCCATCAGTGTGTCGTATATTTTAGCTATTTGGAATCTGAAAGGATTTATGGCATCAATTCTACTTGACCATCTTGTAGTTGATAGTGACTTCACCGTCAGCCTACTGATGTGCCTTTTTAAGATGTCCCACCGATTTGTTGAGCCAGACAAAAAAACATATATTTTCTGAAAAGTACTAAATATGACCTGGCTTCCCTAAAACACATTGCAGCATAATTTACAACAAGGTTTAAAGAATGAGCACTGCAAGGAATATAGAATGCCCATTAATTCAAATCCATGATTCTCTTGTGAACACCAGAGTGCTTGCCTTTCATGTTGCACCCGTTGTCATACACTTGGCCTCTCATATCGCTTAATGGTATGTTCAGTTTCTCAAGCTCTGCCAAAATCAATTCAGTCAACTGTTCTCCAGTTGAACTATGAACTGGGATGAATCCAAGAAACCTTTCTTCTATTTTCACTTCAGGACTTGCTGATATTGAGTCCCCTTGCATGATTGACACAAACCTAACAATGATGAGAAACATCTGGGGTTCAGTCAAGAATGATGGAATAGTATTTGGCCTTTTTGGTCTATTTGGTATTTGGAATAGTATTTGGATAGAAGAATCCGTCTGGTTATTTCTTTAGAAATAAGGTCAATCAATTCATTTTGTATGTCCTTTCCCAGATAATGGCAATGAATTTCAGAATTTGTGATTTTTTTGAAGGTTTTTCTACATCACTGTATTAAATATGGCCAGCATTTCCACAAGTTGCAAATAATTACCATTATACAAAAAAAGGGGGGGTTTGGGACTTTAAATGAGACACACGGGTTATAAAAGTATGCGTTTTTATTGAGGCAACTTTCATCAAGGTAGTACCGTAGACAATCCATACATCTCTTAATACATATATGTTGGGCACATTGCCTCTACTAAAAAATGTAACATATGAACTAGAAACAATACATATTCACAAATGATGAAAATTGGCTCCATATAATACAATATCTGCAGCATAAGACAACTTGAATAATATAATTAATATGGCATAATATTGGCTCTACGCTTTTCGTGAAGTTATGATCCACTCATCAGGAGCATGCATGTATAGGCAACATATTTGCTGCATGGAGCGTTGCCAGTGACGATCCGGACACACCCCACTAGGGAGTATCCCCTGGAGGGAGCTGAGATGGGGAGGTTTTTTTTACACATGAACCCCACAAAGGACCACATCCAAGGACCAGAGGGCATGATAGAAGGACGTGTAAGGTGACCAGGGAAGCTGACCCATGTGGGAGGCTTCTGTAGAGTGCCCAGTGACTCAATGGGGATGGTGTGCAGAGAGGTATAATGATGTCTAGCTTTTTTTGTATATCACCCAACCTGGGATGGAAGCTGATGGCCATTGTGACCACTGCTTCATTTAAAGTCCCATTTTTGACCTCTTTATTTATCAAATAATTACCATTGTTTGCACTGTGACGTGTCTGATTGCTTCCTCTGAAATCAAGCACTGCTTACCAAGATATTGGACGATGGCTACAAGGCGCTTGAGAACACTTTACCAGTGCTGAGTTTCGGTGAATAACCTCTGGTAAACCCAGCCAATAGTTTTTCCTGATCCAAGCCTCATCAATAACTCATTCCACCTTCCCACAGAAGCAGAATGATATGCAGACTGTTCATGTGCTGTCAAAATATGCAATATATATTTCCAGTAATCGACACCTCCAGCAATCAAACAAACTAGATATTTGGGAGGAACACCCTGCCAAACGCATGGTGCTGCTCGTAACGACCAACAAACAAAAAATCTATAAGTTACAGCGCACACATGATACATACTCCTGTCAGGCTATTTTAAAAGCATCTAAACGTATATAGCAAAAAATGCAAAGATACGGGGGTTTGGTCACACTGAATGGCCATGAAGTGCTTAAGCCCACTGACTGCTGCAAAGTACCCCGTTACCAGTGGGAACCTATACTGACCTTAGAGTGAATGCTCATATCTCTTAAACCATGGAAGCTAACGCCTCTCTTTATGGGAGACCAGAGGACACATCCCATGGATCAGGTGGACACTGATTGGGGCTAATTAAGGAGGATGGGGTTCACCAACCCAAAAAGGTCTGGTCAGGACCCAAGCATAAA
>BLSH010517591.1:1195130-1219990 GCA_018402905.1 Glandirana rugosa | reverse complement strand
TTGGGTTTAAAAAGTTTTAGGTTAATAGTAACCCTGTCCTTCACTCCACTTTAGAAGACTTGTCTTTGGATCTGTCGTTTTGTTTGTAATGTCCCGCAATTGGGAAGGGATACGATAGGTTTTTCGAATTTTTATAAAAAAAACCGACCTCGATGTGAATTTTTTACATGGACAAGGGTGAATGTATGTTTAAGTTGAATTCCTGTTTGGATGTCAGGGATAGAACAAACATTGGGCCCCTGGTGGACATATCCATCGATGTCGTTTATCAATTAAAAAAGGAAAACCCTATTTGTAAACCTATTTACTTATTGTCGACTAGTAGGCCAAGCTGTCCAGCAAGTGTCAGAAGCTTCAGACAAAACATTTACCACTGACTGGGGCGCTTAAAATGATCAGCTGTTATTCATTTATCCAAATGTTTATCCCAAAAGGAAAAAATTAACTATTTGCTGTAGCTACCTATACAGGTGGTCCCCGGGTTACAAACAAGATAGGGACTGTAGGTTTGTCCTTAAGTTGAATTTGTATGTAAGTGGGAACAGGTACATTTTTTAAGTGTAGCTCCAGCCAAAAAAAATATTTTTAAGCTTTTTGGATAGCATAGGGAAGGGTTAACGCCCTGTAATGTTTGTTTTGCTGTCTAGGTTTCTGTTCAGAAGATTTCACCTCACTTCCTGTCCCAATGATAATTGGATTTTGAAAAATTTGGGTTGTTGGGGAAACAAACCTTGGTGATAAAGCATCAGTGGAGACACATTTTTCCCATAATATCTCTTACAGGAGTAAATTTCCCTTCCTAGGGGGAGATTTTCTCTCACTTCCTGTTGTCTCCCTCCATTTGTAAGTAGGAGTCATTCGTAAGTCAGATGTTTGTAACCCGGGGACCACCTGTAATGCGTTAGCTGGAGTTCAGCTTTAATTTTTTAGTAAAGTCCAACTAAATCTGCTAATGCATCTAACAATCTCCTCTCCCAGACTGACAATGCTGCTGTCCAAGGGTGTCTCTGTTGCTCCTCCATTCAGATTGGAGATATCCTAAGACAGGAATTGTGTTACTGGCTGGATCACCAGGTGAAAATCAAGGAAGCAAACCTAAATGTGATAGTGTCTCCTTAAAGTATATGTAAACCCTCACCTTGTAGAACAAATCATCCAGTTTAAAATAAAAATGAAAGACAAAGCATTTGTGTACACATATAAAAAAAACTATAAAAAAAATGTTCCCCTTTTTTATACGTGATCACATAATCTCTGTTCTCAGTTGCATAAGGAGATTAGAGAGCTGGGGGAGGAGAAACAGCAGTGCACTGGTCTCCAGGTGCTCCAGGTGCTATATACATTCAGGATCATAGCAGGATAGCAAGCTGACAGGTACTTGAGCAGTACTTACAGGAGAGAAGCAGGCTCTGGATAGACAAAGATATGCAGAGAAAGGCGCTTCTAAGTGAAGTATGTCAGCGATCTTATTAAATTTTATTTTATTAAAAGGCAACGGTTAAAAACACTTACAGGATTACAGAGTAAACAGGCTCATCAATGTATGAAGTCCTCCTGAGATGGAGCCTCCAAAACTAGTCACCGCCCCCTTTCTGATGTGTTCCACAGTGGTTTCAGGAAGTTCGGCGGCCATCTCGTTCCTCCAGACCTTCAGTTCCTGCAGCTGCTGGTCGGCACAGTGATGGGGAATCTCAGGAGCACTTCATACATTGATGAGCTTGTTTACTCTGTAATCCTGTAATTGTTTTTAACTATTGCCTTTTAATAAAATTGCTGACATGCTGCACTTAGAAGAACCTTTCTCTGCGTATCTATTCATTGGAGGAGAGTTCTCAGCACAGCTAGAAAACTGACCGAGGTGCACTCTCCTGCTTAGTGTGGCCAGTTTTTAATAGGAAAGCAGAGGGACTGGCAGGAACACCAGGGATTTAAGGAAGCAATACAAAGAGAGCAAGATACTTTTTCATATATACAAGTACAGTACATGGTATAGCAGGCACATATCAGGAATATGAAATTTTGAGTTGTCATAGTCTTTAGGCAATCTTTGCTACTTCCTGGTACAACCTTCAGAAAAGCCCACAAAAGCATATCCAAACCTTTTCAACTGGCACCTATTAAATGGTTGGACACAGGTGCTACTAATTTCTGGTTTCCCAAAATTTGAATTCTCTATTAGCAATATATTTACAGCGGACACCATTTAATATGAAGCTGTAGCTCCTTGGAAAGGCGATTTCAGCGGTGATTTGATAGTAAATGAACAGGATGGCTGTGCCTGTACAGGTAAGCTGATAAAGACAGAAAATCATTAAGAGTTATAAAGTTCATGGTCTGAGTGAAATGAGTTGTAGATCCAATTAAAAGAAGAAACAGACTGGATCTAACACCTTGATGTCTACTCCAGAGATACTGGTGGAGAATGTATAGCACTATGACATTCTAGGATGTTTCTTTCTAGACGTTGAATTAAGTAAATATAAAATGAACATCCTCATTGTGTCAATCAGCCAGTGAAACCAGCGGTTCATACAGTAAAAAGTTAGAGAGTATTTGTCTGGGCAAAATAACAGAGGATACATTATCAGTACATCTCCGTGTGCAATACATGGACATTTCTTCAAGTATTATCCCTTTACAAATGCTGCAAGTTCACAAAAAAGTACAGTCTGTGGTTGTGGACACTCAGATTGGGACACACCAAAGAATCACACCGGTTGCCAGGATGACATGTTTCGGGGTATGGACCTTTGTCAAATCCTTCATTTAGCAAAGGGGCTGTCCCCCGAAACATGTTATCTTGGCAACCGGCGGGATTCTCTGCGTCCACCAGCACAGACTTCCTGATTCAAGCTATGTCACTTTCAGGCACAGCCGGTGAGAATGTTCTAACACAGATCCTACGGTCCTCATTGATAACCCAGTTCCCCAGCATATCCTGCATGCCTGTGGTGTGGGTTGGTCATCAACTGATAGCCACCGTTCATCTCATTGTTTTTTTTACCGTGTGTGGAATAAACCAAGACTGTTTTAATGGATACACGGTCCTCTGTGCTTCTGGGCTTTTGATACCGGTGCCAGGCAGCCCTTTGAGGTCTTATCATATCGTGAATATATGACACCCACATGTAGTTTCAGAGGACGTTAAAAATGCAGTGATTTTTTCAGCTTTTTGCGGCAGCTTTATTGATCGTTAGTGGGCGTTTTTTAGCGCTGGTGTTTTTGAGTGTTTTTTTTTTCAATGGATACAAAACACCCAAAAAACGTTGGTGAGCGGCGTTATTGATCGTTTTTGGGCGTTAGAGCGTTTTTTACAGCTGAAAAACGTCTCTCAGAACCCTCTGGTCTTGGGTTTTTTTACAGCTCAAAAATGTCACTGCTCAAAACAGTTGATAACAGCCAATATGTGCACGAAGACATGCTAGGAGGGTTTATTGACTGTAGAAAAAAATGTCTGCAGCTGAAAACAGCAGCTGTAAAAACGTCCTGTGTGCATGGGGCCTTATGTTTCCATGAGTTTCTCGCCACTATCCCAGTGGTCACTCTGAGGCAGCCCTTCTAAATGACTATTGATATCTGGATCAATCATGGCGGTGGACTTTTCATCATGGTGGAGTCAGTCTAGCACCTTACAAGGCTTTGCATGCATTCGTGCAAATAAATGTTGAGATGAATAGACTGGTCTTCATGGAACGCTAGGGTTCCTCCAGAGGTTGCTAGAGGTTCCTTGAGCAGTGACCAATTTTGATTCTCAGATAAATTCCCAATGACAACAACAATGTTTTTAGCTGTCTATAAGGGGGGAATTCTTCCCAATGAACACTAGTGTAAGGAACATTATTTCCACTGACCATCACATTAATGTATCATGAGTTGTAGATATTTATTTATTTCAGGTACTTATATAGCACCATCAATTTATGCAACGCTTCCCATATATATTGTACATTCACATCAGTCCTTACCCTCAAGGAGCTTACAATCTAAGGTCCCTAACTCCCATTCATACATACACATACTAGGGCAAATTTAGACAGGATCTAATTAACTTATCAGCATGTCTTTGGAGTGTGGGAGGAAAGCGGAGAACCCACGCAGGCACAGGGAGACCATGCAAACTCCAGGCAGGAAGTGTTGTGGTTGGGATTCAAACCAATGACCCTTTTGCTGCTAGGCGAAAGTGCTATCCACTACACCACTGTATATATATAGTCATTTTTAACAGGGGTTCCCTGAGACCAGAAAGTTATTACAAGGGTTCCAATGTTTTGAAAAGGTTGCGAAAGTCTGAAATACATAATAAACCTAAAATTGCGCATTTTTGAAAATGTTATTTTTACGGGTAATCTAACTTTTTTGTTCACTTACTCCAAATAAACCAAGAAAGAGTCTGTCCGCTCGTTTAAACACAGCTATACAAACGTAACCCTTAACTAATTTCAGTGACACCATCAATCAAAATGTATTTGTAAGTAAATTAGGCTTCACAGGCTGCTAACAAGTTTCCGAAAAATGTGTAGTCAGTAACTTCAGCTGGAAGAGAGTGCAGTACCAGGCTAGATCATTAACATTCCAGGGCCAATAAAACAAAGCCTTGTCATTCCATCAGGGCTCAACCAAACTGTGCTGTCTGTTCCTTATCCCCCTGAATATATTTTATGCAAATGCAAGCGATACCTGACATAACTAGGCAGATGTGAATCAGATGCACATCCAGAAAGCCTTGAAGCTCTGCCAGGTAAAGCAAATTAAAATGTATAAATCTGGAAGGACTCTGGCAGTGCAAATAAATGGACACCATATATTCTGATTAAGGAGCTTGCATGTAGAACAACGCCAGTAGGAACAAGAGATGCTAGAAGAAAAAAAAAATGAGAGTCAAGCAAAAGGTGAGAAACTTTTTATACCAATTATCACAGAATTGGCAGTTTGGTGGCTATTTTGTACATATTACGTTTTCTATTCAAGACTAAATAAACAGTTTAATTAACAAATGTATGGATTTAACCAAATTTCTTTCTGAACCTTCCTGTAGAATACAAATTATCATGCAATATTCTTGCTGTAGTTGAGCTGTTTGTTCAAATTTCTTCTGCATGAGGGTGGGCAAGCAGTTTTAAGCTGAACATGTTGGTTTCCCCCCCTACTTTTCAGCTGTGTGGCCTTTAAAGCAGGACTCCAGGAAATAAATACATAGATGTTGTGAATAATAGACTGTGTTGCTAGGAGTGAGACCAAAAATCCAAATATCATTCATCCAAAAGTCATTGAGGTATAAATCCAGACATCTGCAATAAATATCTCTTACCCATCAGAGAGTGAGAACACAATTTCAAATACCACCAAGCAACAGGAAGCAGTTAGCGACCTCCAAATGTGCCGGTTTAAACAACCACCATGAAAAGAACTCACCAGATCGCCGGACCTCACAGCATATAAAAGGTCAATGAGCATTTACAGCATGGGTGCTCAACCTGTGACCCTCCAGCTGTTGTTAAACTACAAGTCCTATGAGGCATTGCAAGGCTGCCAGTTTAAAAGCATGACTCCCAAAGGCAAATTGCATGATGGTACCTGTAGTTCCCTAACAGCTGGAAGGCCACATGTTGAGCACCCATGATTTACAGGATCTATGTAGCTGCACTTAAAATTCTTCTCCCTCTTGGACAGTATGAGTAACCACTTCCGGGCCGCATTGCGTACTTTTACTGATACAATGTGGCAGCATAATGTGAATTGCCAACTATAAACGGCGGCTCGCGAGTGTGCGCCGCTCTCATGCCCGCCGCAAGCTCCAGGAGCGACCCGCGATCGCCTACAATAGAAGAAAAGCAGGGAACCGCCAATGTTAACACGGCGGTTCCCCACTCTGACATGGGACATAACACTGATCTACTGATCCCTGTCACCGGGAACAGTTAGATCTGTTATGCCCCTGCCAGCCCCGCCCTCATGCAGTTAGAACACGCCTAGAGAACACAGTTAACCCCTTGATTGCCCCCTGCAGGTTAACCCCTTCCCTGCCAGTGACATTTATACAGTAATCAGTGGCTATTTTTAGATCTGATGGCTGTATAAATGTCATTGGTCCCAAAAAAGTGTCAAAAATGTCCAACATGTCCAGTAGAAAAAACAAAAATAGTAAAAACGCCATAAATCAATTCTCATGGTTTGTAAACGTGGCAACTTTTGCGCAAACCAACCAATAAACGCTGATTGCGATTTTTTTTTACCACAAATATGTAGAAGAATATATATCGGCCAAAACTGATGAATAAATTTGTTTTTTTGTATATTTTTTTGGATATGTATTTTAGCAAACAGTAAGAAATATTTGTTTTTGTTTTTTGCAAAATTGTTGCTCTTTGTATATAGGGCAAAAAATAAAAACCACAGAAGTGATCAAATACCACCAAAAGAAAGCTCTATTTGTGGGAAAAAAGGACGTCAATTTTGTTGGGGTACAACATCGCATGTCTGCGCAATTGTCAGTTAAAGCGCCGCAGTGCCGAATTGCAAAAAGTGCTCTGGTCCTAAAGTAGAAAATCCTTCCGGGGCTGAAGTGGTTAAACTAGTACTTTCATGACAGGTTATTCACATAAAAAAATGTGATTATACTTCCGGTTCCGGCACCGCATGGAGTAGCAGCTCTCCACGCTAGCTCCCACTCCACAGCCTTTCACCTGCCTGTAAATTCGGCCCAGCGCTTCCTTCAGCACCTCCACTAGCCTGGACAGCTTTCACATGACTCCGCCAGCCGGTCAGATGGATCGCTTTTTGGGAAAAGGCGTCGCGTGTGTACCGCAGGCCCAGCCGCAAATCAGGGCCGGAGATGCGGCCTACGAGCCAAATGGTCGCTCTGCGCCGAACGTTCGTGAGGAGCTGGCAATGGAGGTGAGCGTTCATCCCTCTCACCCTCCACCACCTGGAGAAGCTGAGACACACGAGCGGATTGCACAGGCTGTAGCAGCCATCCTAGCCCCCCACGTTCACTGCGACCGCGGAAAAGGCAATACATGCAGGGATGCAGTTACTCAGGAAGGAGCTGAACGAACACCAGGCCCGCCTAAATGAAGCTGAGGGTAGAATCGCTACCATTGAGGAGGAGATTTACCAACTCCATGGCTCTGAGCAGGCTGTCACGTACCTGGTGGTAGAGTCTGGCTTATGCGGGGGCAACCTCTCTTGCGGCCCTGGTTCGAGAACCCCTGATAGTGGGAACAGGGAGCTCAGGAGCACAGGGGGGCACGAGGGCTGGACAGTCCTTAGCTGGTAGACGGAAGTCCACTGGAGCTCGTGCAAACAAGAGAGTAGTGATTCAATCCGGGTCGGCAACTAGCAGGCGGCGCGGTACAGCGGGATCAGGCAAACGGATGGTCGGGTACAGGCAGGGTCGGCAACGTGCTGGCTGAAAAGGTACAAAGGGATTAGACAAGCGGATGGTCGTAGGCAAGCCGGGGTCAGATGCAGGCGGATAGCAACAAGTCCAAAGGGATAGCCGGGGTCACAGGAACGGGTAGTCACTCAGAAATAGCTTGCTGGGGGCACAGGTGCAGGAAACGCTGTAGAACGGACAGCACCGTGCACTAAGTCCTGCAGGTTTAAATAGGGCCGATTGGCGCCTGTTTCCGGCGCGTGCGCGCGCACGGACGCGCGCGCGCGCACGCGGGTGCGCGCACGGGCGCGCGCGAACGCGCACGAGCGCGCGCGAACGCGCACAGGCGCGCGCACCACCGCGGAAACCACTGGAACTGCTGTATCTTCCTGACACAGGCACAACTTAAAACAAACCAATACGTCCTTCAGAAACTCGATGACCTTGAGAACAGGTCCAGAACGTGTAACCTGCGATTTATAGGGGTGCCCGAATCCCTCCAATCACACGCACTTGTGGAGTTTTGCGCCAAGCGAGTACCTGAGGTATTAGGCCTATCAAGACCTTGCACGGTGGAAAGAGCCCACCGCATTGGAGCCATGCAATCAAACCGCTCTACCCCCCGGACCATTATTGCCAAATATCTGAACTACGCCGATAAGGCAGATATTATAGGCAAAAGGCAAAGATATATGCAAATTGCAATCGCGTTCATTGATCATTGATGGCATCAAAATCTTACTCTTTGCAGATTACTCAATGGAAGTGTCCAAGAAAAGGAAATCATTCCAACAAGTCTGCTCAACACTCCACCAACGCCAGATAAAATTCACACTGGCCTTTCCGGCCACCTTACGCCTCAAATCCCCCAGAGGTGAGCAACTCACGTTCCAAGAACCACAGGAAGCGGAAAAATATCTGCGTACTCTCACCAACAATCGATTCTCCACGCTACCCACCAAGGCAACCCCCATAAACAGATCTCTGGACCAGCATAGCCCAAGAAAGGACTCACCCAAACGCCTCAAGCCCTCTGGATCAGTGTATGTGGAAGACTCCCGCTGATAAGTATCCCCTTACACCAAATTTTTGGTGTCTCTTTCTTGTTCCTGGTGTTAAGATCTATTAAGTGGTCAACTTAGGTCATATATTCACCCATTGGACATATTCCTACGGACTTAGCCACATAAGATCATTCACTCTCCAATGTTTTATTCTCTCATTATTTGCTAATTTTTTTTTTTCTCTCATGACATGCAAGCACCTGTTTATCTTTGTTTTTTTTCAGCATGGGCCCTCCCGCAGACAACCCCTTGAAACTACAGCCTGACATTCCCTAATGTTCACCTACATTGGCTGTCAAAATCATAAAAGGGCCTTTGTACGTTTGGTTATCTGGCTGCAGGTGGGGAGCAATTACTGCCTGCGAACCCATGCGGAAAAAAGCAAAGCTCTGTGAGAATGTAGTTTGTTGTTATTCTGTTTTAAATGTTCCGAACACTATGTTCCTAAACCCTTCTCCTTTTCCCATCCTCCACTCCAACTGCCTACACGAGCATAACCTTACCTCCATGAATATCAGCCTTTGCTACTGTAAAGCCAGGTCCCTCCTTCCTATGTATTCAACGGGCACCTATTCACTACAATCATATCCAGCCCAAATCCTCATCACAGTCTTTCTTCTATGAAGTGTATCTCCTGGAATGTAAAAGGCCTCTGCTACCCCATTAAACGCACGAAGGTACTGAGGCATCTTAAAAGATTGAAAGCGGATATCGCTCTCCTCCAGGAGACTCACCTCATGGAACCTGACTTCCACCGCTTAAAAAAGTTATGGGTGGGCTCGGTGATAGGGTCAGACACCATTGGACGCAAAGCAGGGGTAATCATTCTTATTCATAAAAACCTACCCTGTGAAATCGTATCGATAAACTCCCTGGTAGACTGCTGACGATTCACATTCGCCTTTTCAATAGGGACCTTAAGATATCAAACATCTACGCACCCAACAACCCCGGGCCTGCTTTCTTTAGTAACCTAACTTCTAACTTGCTTAAGGAACCCCATATCCCCCACGTGTTGGGGGAGACTTCAATTCTATACATCATGCACTAGACGACAGATCCCGACCCCTAAGACCCCCTTGGAATCCACACAACCTGGAACCTACACTGCTAGCCTCCACTAAGGAATCACTCCACATGTACGACCCTTGGCGATTGTTACACCCCCTAGAAAAAGAATTCACTTTCTACTCAGCCCCCCACAGAATCTTCACTAGAATAAATTATCTATTTTGCACAGACACTATGTTTCCCTTGATCTCAGAAGCAGAAATGCACGAGATTGGAATCTCTGATCATGCCCCCATCTCACTCTCATTCCACAAATCACTGTCCCAGCCAGGTACGTATATGGCGTTTCCCCCAATATCTTCACAATAATGCAGACTTCCAACAGTACATGCATACCGCATGGTCAGAATACACATCAACCAACTCCTCCCATTCAGATAACCCTAATCTGTTTTGGGATGCAGGAAAGGCCTTTCTTAGAGGCAAAATCATATCCTATGCTGCCACCTTCAAAAAGCACTCCGTATTAAAATTCAAAACAGCCAGTCTACGACTGAAGTTAGCCCAGAGGAACTTGTCGACCACCAACTCCCCACAAAACCGTTCAGAATGGAAGGCAGCGAAAGCTGATTTTGACTCGTGGGCCGAGTCACTGGAAAAGATGAAGAGGTCACAGTTAGAAGCCCCATATTTTAAATATGGGAGCAAATCTGGTAAACTTTTGGCCAGACTAGCCAGAGGACCATATACCCCCACGCACAATACAGCCCTGAGGGATCCACATGGTATCCTCAAAACAACTCCCCAGGATACAAACCAAGTCATGAAACATTTCTATACTAGCCTATACGCCCCTGATCAAACAAACAGTACATTAGCCCAAAATTTCCTAGACAAATTACACCCACCTTCGGTCTCCCCCTCAGACCTCGAATCCCTGAACGCTTCCATTTCAAGCTCAGAGATCCATCTTGCCATCAACCAGTTAGCCCCCAATAAAGCCCCTGGACCTGACAGATTCTTGGGAGAATTCTATAAAACTCTGCGCTCTCTCTTGGTCCCGACCCTAGAAGAACTTTATGCCGGCATTTGGAGAGGGGGTCTTTACCTCCCTTCAGGCAATCAAGCCCTTATAAAATTACTCTCTAAAAAGGGCAAAGACCCACTAGAACCTGGCTCTTACCACCCTATCACATTATTAAATTTGGATGTAAAAATTCTATCAAAAGTTATAGCCACTAGATTAGCCTCCATTCTCCCATCTCTGATCCATCCGGCGCAATCAGGTTTTGTCAAAGGCAGAACTGCCTCCTTGAACATACGAAAAGTCTTAATGGCTCTCAATCACGCAGATAAACTCAAGGGAGGGGACTTTGCCATCATCACCCTGGACACGGAAAAAGCATTTGATAATGTAAACTTCGAATGGCTCTTTCTGGTCCTAAGACGGCTGGGTTTCTCAGGCCCTTTTTTTCATCTGATAAAGTCCATGTACTCCGCTCCTGCGGCCAGGCTGGTGGTGGCAGGTCTACTTTCAGAAGAATTTAAACTCTTCAAGGGCACAAGGCAGGGCTGCCCCCTGTCTCTGCTCTTATTCAACCTCGCAATAGAACCCTTATCTAGGTACCTCAACACTGTTGCACCTTTACATGGAATACAGATAGGAGAACACGAGCTTCGATCTGCTTTTTTCGCAGATGACGTCCTAATATTTTCGGCAAATCCCTCAAAAGACATGTCCACCATCACTCAAATCTTTAATGACTTTAAAAATTATTCTGGTCTACGCATAAATTACAGTAAAAGTGAAATTCTCCCTATAGGTCATAATAAGCGAAGACTCTGTGCACCCACATCTCCATTCCCTGTGGCCAAATCCAACATCACTTATCTTGGCATAAAAATAGGAAACCTTCCCTCTTCTTTATACTCACTGAACTTTCCTCCTCTATTCAACAAAATCTCACAAGAATTGGAGAACTGGATGGATTTGCCTCTGTCGCTACTGGGGAGATGCCATTTGTTCAAAATGGTCAGTTTTGCGCGTCTGTTATACCCTTTGCAAACAATCCCTTTATTGCTTAAACACAAAGATGTGCAGACTCTTAATAAGCACCTGACAAAGCTGCATCTCCCCAGGGGCGAGGGTGGCGTTTCCTTGCCTAACATTACAATATATAACTTGGCATGCTTATTACGCACAGGTCTAGACTGGATTAATAGTAAGTCAAGATATGCCAATTTTGCGTTGGAAACTGCTATGATCCAGCCTTTCTCTTTAAGTGCCCTTCTACATTCTCCCTGGAAGTCGCTGATCCTTGACCTTCAGCACAACCCGCTACTCCGGGACATGTCCATAGCTTGGAGGGAGATCCACAAACTGCTGAACATACCTGTGTCCATCTCTAAATGCCTTCCGATACAAGGGAAGCCAAACTTCCCCCCTGGAACTCATCACCGAGTTTTTACCCTATGGCGAGATTGCGGCCTTACCCATTTCGTCTCATTCTGTGACCCAACCACTGGGCAACTGCTATCCTTTCCAGCCTTAGCAAGAAAATACTCCCTGCCACCAAATCATATTTTCAATTACTGGCAATGTACTCACTACATATGCTCACTGAGTAGAGACAGCTCCAAGAGATTCCAACATTCCCTCATAGACACTCTTCTGGACTCGGGTTCCTACACAATTTTGGAGATCTACAAACCCCTGATCACCAAAATTACACCTCCTTTTTCTCTCTGCCAAAAACTGGAGCAAAGATTTTAAAGGCCCTGATCTACTGGATAAGATCCTCCAGGGCTACAACAAAATATTGCAAATAATACCCTGTGAACAGTGGAAGGAAACTCAACTAAAAATAATTCACCGGGCGTACATTCCGTTCTCCTGGGACAAGCAAATCGGCACTGCTATGTGCTGCCCACACTGTAATCAATCAAGACTATCTCTGACTCACCGCTTTTGGTCCTGTTCTTACATCTCTACCTTCTGGGACAAAATCATTGAGTTTATACACCATATTACTTTACTCCAAATCCCGAGAGATCCCCTCTTACTTATTTTTGGATACTGGGACAAACAACTCCTGACCTGGGCTTCAACCTCGATCTCCCCACCCAATGAATGGATCATACTATGCCTCTTTACCACCAGGAGAGTGATTTTACAAAACTGAACCTCCACTTTCAGCCCATCCATAACACAGGTAAAAAAGGAGCTGGTCAACCAGCTAATCAAGGAAAGGACCCTTACTGACTTCAATCTCCCTCCAGCGGAGCGACGCTTCCACAAACGATGGAAAACATTCACGGACTACATACAGTCTCCAACCATTTCAACTTCCACCTATACCACATTTAATTACTCTCAGCGTCACCAGATCAAACCTAGCTGAGCAAGTAGCATCCAACTGAGTTTTATTCATTAAGATGCCATCTTTCTTTGTCTCTTCTCGTAGGCAGATTACCCCCCCTTCCTCCCCCCCTTTTTTTCTTAATAATACTACTGGTATTGATATACTTAGTTATACCTGTTGCCTCCTTTTCATAAGATATCCATCCAGTTATCCAACTATGCTTAAATATAACCTGACGTAAAGGTCTTTAAGACTGCCTAAACTGTACAGATATCCTCCAAGTACATTATTGTTACTATCATTACTACTATTTGATGAAATGTTTTATCCGCCATATGGCTGCAGATATACCTTGTAAGTTGCTTTGAAAGTATCTTGTAATCTACCTATAATTTTCAATAAAATTATATTAAAAAAAAAATGTGATTATTTTAAAGGGGGTGATTTTTTTCCTCTACCCTTACCATCTACCCACTGTATACATTTATTTCCTGGAGTTCTGCTTTAAAGGCTTCACAACTGAAATGTAGGGGTTAACCAGCATATTCACCTTGACCGAACCATAGAAAAGAAAGAAGACTCCTACTGGTGTATTACCCTTTGGATAAAATCTTTTAAATGTGCTTCCATTAAAAGCCAGCACATAACTCAAACCCTGCTAGCAGCAAGTAATGTAAGCATGCTCAAAGCTGCACCCAATGCATTTCGCCATAAAGGATGTCATCGGGACCCTTTTTTTAAATTTGTTATAATCCCTGAAATGTACTTTATCACCCAGTGGGGATGGGGGAGGGATGTATTCTCAACAAAAGTGGAGCTACTCTTTACATTTCAATCTTATTATTAAAGCTTAAAGGAAATTATTCCTCAAAGGGAAAGTACATTGACCATTCAATAACCAGTATGTACAAAAATACAGCAACAAAGACTTAAATTGCCAGCATTATATATAGAATAATAAAAATCACTACAATGTTATTTGTATTGTAGAATAAAGGATAAAAAAAAAACTTTGCTTACCCCCCAAAGGAAGGGGGGGTAGGAATATATGTCCAATCGCCTAATACAGAGGAAGATTAGGGAACCGCCCATGTAAACACGGCAGTTTCCAGTTCTGTCAGGGGACATGACAGTGATCTACTGATCCCTGTCATCGGGAACAGTGAGATCTGTTATGTCCCTGCCAGCCCAGCCCCCGCCCAGTTAGAACAGTGAGGGAAGACTTAACCCCTTGATCGCCCCCTTATTGTTAACCCCTTCCCTGCCAGTGACATTTATACAGTAATCAGTGGATATTTTTAGCTCTGATCACTGTGCAAATGTCCGATCTGTCCGCCGCAATATCGCAGTCCTGCTAAAAATCACAGATCGCCGCCATTATCAGTAAAAACTAAATAATAAAAACACCTTAAATCATTTCTCATAGTTTGTATACGCAATAACTTTTGCGCTAACCAATCAATAAACGCTTTTTGCAATTTTATTTACCAAAAATATGTAGAATAATACATTTTTGCCTAAACTGAGGAATAAATTTGTTTTTTTTAATATATTTTTTGGATATTTATTATAGCAAAAAGTAAAAAATATTGTTATTTTTTTTTTTCAAAATTGTTGTTCTTTGTTTGTTTATAGTGCAAAAAGTAAAAACCGCAGAGGTGATCAAATACCACCAAAAGAAAGCTCTATTTGTAGGAAAAAAGGATACTAATTTTGTTTGGGTACAACGTCGCACGGCCATGCAATTGTCGGTTAAAGTGACGCAGTGCCTAATCGCAAAAAGTGCTCTGGTCAGGAAGGGGGTAAATTCCTCCGTGGCTGAAGTGGTTAACCATGTTTTTCTTTGTTTTTGTTAAAAAATGTTGCATATAAATATTCTTTCTTCATAATTTTAGGCTAAACTGTATTCTTCTACATCATCTGCAGCAGTTATGCTTTACTATCATTCTTATGTGTTATACTTTTCCTTCAACCCTGATAAAGAGGAAATATGTGCCCCCCGAAACACGTTGAATGGCCTTTGCCCTGATTGTCGTAAGCAGGTGAACAGTAAAGATTTCAGACTTTTAAGAAAGTTTCCTTTAGTACTCCCTCCCCTCAAAAAAAGCCATGTGTGACAATAGGCTAGGGAAATTAGAATGAAAGATCCTTCAACACTGAGAAAAAAGCCTGCGCACCAAAAAAATGAGCAAAATAAATTCATGACCTTAAGGGGAGCAGGGTACCCCATTCTTGATCTTGGTGACCATTTTTTCTGGTATAGAAAATGATGAGAAGTTCAACTTTTTGGGCAGCACAGTGGATAAGTAGTTACACCTTCAGCCTAGCAGCAGTAGGGTCCTCAGTAAAGTGTTGGCACCTGTAATAAATAATACATTTTTTAGTTTCCAACAATTTTTATTGAGGGTTTTACAAAGTACAAATACAAAAGAAAAAGGAAACCAATGTCACATCTTGGAATGCCATGAAACCTATAGCATAGAATTGTTCCAATGGTTACATTGATACATCAGAATACATGCATGAACTTGAACGGTAGAGATGCTGTTGACATTGAACAAGCAATAAAAGTGCTGTCTTCTCACCTAGGCATGCCAATTGGGTACAGACTGTGCCGTAGGGTGGGAGATATCGCTGCCTTTATTTATTGCATCTCCCCGTCTTCTATTTTAGTTCCATTAATTCCCACTACACTAGCATAGCTGGTGTGTAGGCAGTAGGAAAACAGAATGATTTTGGAAATAAACACGAAGACCGGTCCCTGAACATATTGACCCTATCCCAATAGACCAATAAAAAAAATGTAAATAGGGAATGGTATATGTTTGTAAGGGATTGCGTACAAGGTTCCCGTTATAGAACTCCATGGACACCCCATAATGAAGCGTCTCCCAACTTTGACCCATGGTTTTGTTGTAAGGGGTGTGAATGGGGTAATTCCACAAAGTCATATTAAGGAATAAATAATGATGCCTGTCTTGAAAGCCCTACAGTCCACTGTCAAAATACGGTGAGGGGGTTTACAGGTAGCTAGTGGGGCTTTAACATTGTGGTTAAACAGAGAGAGTGCTGTGGTGGCCTGAGAAAGGGTTAGGGGCTATGTCAGGAGTGTAAATAATACATTTTTGAGTGTTCACAGTAACAGGAGGTAAGGGGAAATAGTCCAATAGATAAAGCTGCTTTGGTGACAACTGGCTTAGAGTGAATGTCCCCTCACCTTTGAGAGATCTGCTCTTACTTTTGTTGTGTCTCTGGGTGTCAGGACCCAGATCTGAAACTGCGACATCTACCGTGTCTGATGATGTCTCTTCTTGCTGAGCCACCAGGGATGCTGGGCAGCTCACTGGACAATCCTCAAATAATCTTGCCTTGTACCTTGTATCTCATGAACCTTGAGCTCTTTGCTCCTCCCCTGAACTTCCTATTTTTCAATGTAACTTTAATATTAATGTAACACACTTAGGACACTCCCTTTCTCCTTGTCAGGGAAGAATTTGTGGAAAAGCTGGCAAAGTTTCCAGAATCCAAGATGGCCACGCAGTCCCGTGCAGGCGCCGTAGCAAACAGCCCCATTAACGAATGATCGTTCATTACGAACGTTTGTCCGCAAGGCGCGCAATACGCACCAATCACCAGCAAGAACCGGCCTATAAAAGGACACCAGTGACTGTCACTAATCGCTGGATTATCTTCAGCTCAGTACCCTGTGTTCCTGAGATCTGTGTTCCTGTATTGATCGCCTGTTACCGACCCGGCTTGCCTCTGACTCTCTCCTGGCTCTGATCTCAACTTGTTCCCCGGACCTCTCCTGCCTTATTTGGACTGCCTTACATGTTTGACCCTCAGCCTGGCCTTTGACGCTGCACCTTGCCTGTTCCTCCCACAGTGATCCGCTTGCCCTTCCTGATCAGCTTTGGGTCTACCTGCTGTGTATCTAGAGTATTCTTCACCTAGAACTACTATCAAGCTCAGCTGCAGGCGAACTGTGCATCTTTGGGCATTACACCTCCTGTCACCACTTTCAGGGGTGTCGTGCACTTAGCCGCAAGGGGAGCCCTCTCATCATCTCAGCCTCCTATATCGGTACTTGACAGTATAATCCAGACCGATGTTGGAGGCTGAAAGAGGTGCTTCCCCGCAAGAGACTCTGTGCCAACAAGTTGCCACTCTCACCCAGGCGGTGAAAGGATTACAAGAGGGTTATTTCCAGTTGGAAGGCCGTCTACAGAACCTGGCTGTGTCATCTACCAACCAGAACCCTCCCGCTGCCTCTTCTGCTTCACCCACCTCTGGTCATGGACAAGCTGCCGCTGCCCCCGCTGTGGTAATACCGCTTCCAAAACCTCGGGTGCCAGTCCCTGAACGCTTCTCGGGGGACCAACGAAAGTTCAGGTCATTCCAGAATGCCTGTCTTCTGTACTTTGCACAACAGCCAAGGACTTTCTCTCTGTAATCAGTAAAAGTAGGGTTCATCATTTCTCTCCTCTCCGATGAACCCCAGTCATGGGCCCACCATCTGCTGGAGCAGAAAGACCCTGTGATTAACTCGGTTACCCTGTTCTTTGACGCTATGGCCCAGCTCTATGACGATCCTCAACGGGTGGCTACTGCTGAGACTGTTCTTCATTTGTTACAACAAGGAAGACGCCCCGTTGAAGATTACACCGTAGACTTCCGCAAGTGGTCCTCTGATACTGGATGGAATGAGGCCGCCTTAAAGTACCAGTACCGGCTCGGCCTCTCCGAGGGCCTTAAAGACGAACAAGCCAGAGTAGAAGCTCCCGCCACCCTGGAAGGCCTCATCAAATTAGCCATCCAGCTTGACTGCTGTCTGCGGGAACGACACTCCGAAAAGGCCTCTTCTTTGTTCAGACCCTCTTGGACGCTGCCCAAGATTCCACCTCCACCCATGTCTGCACCTACCACCCTGCCCACTGCTGCTCCTAAAGGTGAACCCATGCAGATTGGATTAGTACAGGGTCCCTTGTCTTCCGATGAAAAGATGAGGCGACGTCAGGCCAACCTCTGCCTCTATTGCGGAGGTACTGGACATTTCCTGCGCACCTGTCCGGTGAGACCCAGTAAGTGCCAACCTCCTTTTCCTGTCTACTTTCAAGTCTCCGGGTCTTCTCCAGCTCACCTTGTTCTACCCCTCTCATTACAGGTGGCAGAGGGAACAATCCAGCTACAGGCAATCATTGATTCCGGAGCATGCAGCTGCTTCTTGGACATTTCATTGGCAAAGAGACTGTTAATCACCCTAAGAGATAAGAAACAGAGGCTTGAAGTTCATCTGGCTGATGGGACTATCCCCAGATCAGGACCTGTGACACAAGAGACTTTCCCTATCTTTGCTCAGACTCATTCTGGTCACCAAGAACTCCTCTGTTTTGACATCTTATGCTCACCCATGTTTCCTATTATCCTTGGAATTCCTTGGCTACAGGCACATAACCCCCAGATTGACTGGCCGTCGGGAAGGATTTCCTTCCAATCCGAATATTGCCTGCAGAGCTGTTTTTCTCCAAGACCTGATGACCCCACAAGTTGCTTCTCTGTTCAGCCAGTATCTCTTACCAGCCAGGTGGTGCCACCAGCATACCACAAGTTCGTGGACGTTTTTGATAAAAAGATGGCCGATGTACTACCACCGCATCGACCATATGACTGCCCTATTGAACTGCTTCCAGGTGCAGAGATCCCGTTCAGGTGAATTTTTCTTCTATCAAAAAAAGAACTCGATGCATTACGACTTTACATAGACGGAAGCCTCGAGAAAGGATTCATCCGTCCATCCTCTTCACCCGCTGGTGCTGGTATCTTCTTTGTCCAGAAAAAAGATCAGTCGCTCAGACCTTGTGTGGACTATCGGGAGCTGAATAGAATTACTATTAAGAACTGCTATCCACTCCCTCTCTTGCCAGAACTGTTCCAAAAATTTCGTTCTGCCCGAATCTACACAAAGCTTGATCTACGAGGTGCCTACAATCTAGTTCGCATTAGAGAAGGTGATGAGTGGAAGACTGCATTTCGGAACCGTTTTGGGCATTTTGAGTATCTTGTCATGCCATTTGTACTTTGCAATGCCCCAGCCACCTTCCAGCATTTTGTCAACAACCTTTTTTCGAGAATACCTGGGCCATTTTGTGATAGTTTATCTTGACGATATCCTCATCTTCTCTGCCAACGTGGATCTGCACAGGGTACATGTCAAGAAAGTCTTATCCACACTGAGACAGTACCATCTATATGCAAAAGCAGAGAAGTGCGAGTTCAAAAAACTGTCAATTCAGTTCCTGGTTCTAATCATATCCACAGAGGGAATTTCCATGGATCCACAGAAGGTGGCTGCTATTATCAACTGGCCTGCCCCCACGGATAAGAAAGGCATCCAGAGGTTTGTGGGCTTCGCCAATTTCTACAGAAGATTTGTTAAGAACTTCTCCAATATAATTTCCCCCATTACCCAGTTGACCCGTCAACATGTCCGGTTTCACTGGTCCCAGGAAGCTCAGTCAGCATTTGACCAATTAAAGACTTTATTTACTTCTGCACCTGTACTACAGCACCCAGATCCTGCCCTGCCCTTTATCTTCCAGGTTGATGCCTCAGAAGTGGCCCCAGGGGCCATCCTGTCACAACGTCAGAGACCCAAGTCTCTGCTCCACCCAGTAGCCTTCTTTTCCAGGAAGATGTCTCAGTCGGAAAGGAACTATGATGTGGGTGACCGGAGCTGTTGGCCATTAAATCAGCCTTGGAGGAGTAACTATCTTAATATTCACAGATCACAAGAATCTTGAATATCTCCGAACTGCCAAGAGGCTGAGACCCTGGCAAGTCCGATGAGCATTGTGCTTTTCAAGGTTTCATTTTCACCTGACCTACCGCCCAGGGACAAAGAATGGGAAAGCTGACACCCTCTCTCGCATTTTCCCAGAGACCCCCGAGACAACTGCTCCTAGTACCATCTTGTCAGCACAGAACTTTTTGATGATTCAGCCCGACCTTGGTACCGCAATCAAGGAGGCCTCTGCTGCTTGTACCGAATCCGAGACCCTTTTGCTGAGGAAGCATGAGGGACTTTTGTGGCAAAGGGATAAGATCTTCATCCCTCAGGGGGCGAGATCTCAAGTCCTCAAGGTATGCCATGATTCCCCACTTGCAGGCCACTTTGGTGTCCGGAAGACATGTGAACTCTTGCAGAGATCCTTTTGGTGGCCCAAGCTACAACAAGACTGTAGAGACTATGTTAATTCCTGCGTGACCTGTCTACGCAATAAGGGCAGTAATATCAAGACCTGGGGTCTATTGAGGCCTCTCCGCATCCCAGAGCAACCTTGGAAGATGTTGTCGATGGACTTCATTGTGGACTTACCCCCTTCAGAGGGATTTACTACCATTCTGGTGCTTGTTGACAGATTATCAAAGATGGCTCACCTTGTACCCATGAAGAGTACCCCTTCAGCCACAGATACCACTCAGCTATTTATCAAGGAAACCATCCGGCTGCATGGGCTACCCAACAGTATCGTCTCTGACAGAGGGGTGCAATTTACCTCCAAGTTTTGGAAATCCTTGTGCAAAGCTCTGAAGATTGAGGTCTGTCTATCCTCGGCATATCACCCGCAAAGTAACGGTCAAACAGAAAGGACAAACCAGACACTGGAACAGTATCTAAGCTGCTTTTCCTCTTTTTCTCAAGACAATTGGGCTTCTCTCCTTCCATGTGCTGAGTTTGCTTATAATAACTCTGTCCATGCATCCACCAACCAATCCCCATTCTCGGCAAACTACGGGTTCCATCCTGCTTTCCTACCAGATGTGGTTCCAGAAGCCGCGGTTCCTGCAGTTCAGGATAGACTGACATTCATACAGTCTAATTATCTGGTGCTTCGGGAGACCATGCAGAAAGCTCAGGAGGACTACAAGAGACACTTTGACAAGAAGAGGAAAGATGGTCCTGTACTGAAGGTTGGGGATAAGGTCTGGCTCTCCACGGCAAATCTCAAGATTGCATGCCCATCTCGGAAATTTGGCCCAAGGTTTATCGGACCTTTCAAGATTAAGCGTGAGATTAATCCTGTGGCCTTTGAACTTGACCTCCCAGACTCATATAAGATCCATCTGGTTTTTCACATTTCCTTGCTCAAGCCTGCGGTCCCTAATTCTTTTCCTGGAAGAGAAGAGTCTCCGCCACCTCCAGTTACGATTGGTGAGAACACGGAATTCGAGGTAGAGGCCATTGTGGATGCTCGCAAAAGAGGGAGACATGTGCAATACCTCATTAAATGGAAGGGATACCCACCTGAGGAGAACTCTTGGGAGCCAGCAAGTAATGTGCATGCCCCTAAACTTTTTCGGGAGTTCTGCAATCGATTTCCAGAGAAACATGCTCGTGTGGGCATCCGGAGGCTGCGCCTTGGGGGGGGCACTGTCAGGGAAGAATCCGTGGAAAAGCTTGGCAAAGTTTCCAGAATCCAAGATGGATGCGCAGTCCCGTGCAGGCGCCGTAGCAAATGGCCCCGTTAACGAACGATCGTTCATTACGAACGTTCGTCCGCAAGGCGCGCAATACGCACCAATCACCAGCAAGAACCGGCCTATAAAAGGACACCAGTGACAGTCACTAATCACTGGATTATCTTCAGCTTAGTACCCTGTGTTCCTGAGATCTGTGTTCCTGTATTGATTGCCTGTTACTGACCCGGCTTGCCTTGACCTGCTCTGACTCTCTCCTGGCTCTGATCTCAACTTGTTTCCCGGACCACTCCTGCCTTATTTGGACTGCCTTACGTGTTTGACCCTCAGCCTGGCCTTTGACACTGCACCTTGCCTGTTCCTCCCACAGTGATCCGCTTGCCCTTCCTGATCAGCTTTGGGTCCACCTGCTGTGTATCCAGAGTACTCTTCACCTAGAACTACTATCAAGCTCAGCTGCAGACGACCTGTGCATCTTTGGGCATTACACCCCCTGTCACCACTTTCAGGGGTGTCGTGCACTTAGCCTCTCATCATCTCAGCCTCCTATACCGCTACGTGACACTCCTTCACCAAAGTGTAACTGGGAGTTGAAGTCCAGGGACAAACTATAATACAGGTTAAGTTAGTTTTCTTGATCTACATTTCCCACAGTCCTTCACACCTCTTCCCAGAGTCTCCAAAAGTACATGTCCTCAGTTTTCCCCTGGTGGGTGGAGTGCATTTGCACTTCTGTTTGGCAGATTATTGTGCTCTCTCCAGCCAATATCTAGCTCTTGTCTCTCCTGCTGCCGTCCATATCTTCACTACCACTTGTTACTGACCTTTAGCTTGTTTACTGACTATGCTTATGCTTTATCCCTACTTGCTGTATCTGCTACTGGACGCTAGCTTGCCCACCTCCTGCTGGACCAATCCTGAGAACCACAACCTGATACTAACATGCAGCAAAAAACCATCTCCACCCATCAGGAGCTCTGATCAATACTATTTAGTGCTTAGACCCCACACCTCGGGTAAGCCCTCATACTCCCCCAGTATACCTATCCTGCT
Source organism: Glandirana rugosa (assembly GCA_018402905.1). Taxonomy (NCBI): domain Eukaryota; kingdom Metazoa; phylum Chordata; class Amphibia; order Anura; family Ranidae; genus Glandirana; species Glandirana rugosa. The sequence continues at coordinate 1,197,647 of BLSH010517591.1, read as the reverse complement.
GGTCGGTGGGAGCCTCTCTACTGCTACAACTACTGGTCTCTGAGCCCAACCCCTGACCGTGACACTGGGGACAGGAAGAGAAGTGAAAAGTCCTCAGTCTCTACCTCCACAGAGATAAAAAATCCTGCTCTATCTAAAGTTAAAAAATGGCTCTATATATATACTTTAACCACTTCAGATCCGCTATAGCGCGGATCTGAATTGCCGGGGGGACGCTAATTGATGTCTGCCCCTTTGCGCGCTCCAGGCGCTCCCTCGTACTGCCGCACGCTGCGTGAGCATGCCCGCGGGTCGGGCGGACTCGATGTCCGCTGGAGACCCGCGATCCCTTCACAGAGAGCCAGGACAGGGAACCGCCGATGTAAACACGGCGGTTTCCCTCTCTGTGAGGAGGGGCATGACAGATCTACTGATCCCTGTGATCGGGATCAGTTAGATCTGTTATGTTCCTGTCAGCCCCGCCCCCATACAGTTAGAACACAGTGAGGGAACACATTTAACCCCTTGATCACCCCCTTAGTGTTTACCCCTTCCCTCCCAGTGACATTTATGCAGTAATCAGTGGCTATTTTTAGATCTGATCGCTGTGCAAATGTCATTGGTCCCAAAAAGTGTCAAAAATGTCAGACATGTCCTCCATAATATCGCAGTCCCGATAAAAAACGCAGATTGCCGCCATTACTAGTAAAAAAAAAAATAATAATAAAAATGCCATAAACCAATTTCCATAGTTTATAGGCGCTATAACTTTTGCGCAATCCAATCAATATACGCTTATTGCGTTTTTTTTTTTTTAACTAGAAATATGTAGAAGAATACATGTCAGCCAAAACTTTTTTTATTTTTGAATATGTATTATAGCAAAAATTTAAAAAAATTGTTTTTTTTTTCAAAATTGACGCACTTTTTTGTTTATAGTGCAAAAAATAAAAACCGCAGAGGTGATCAAATACCACTAAAGGAAAGTTCTATTTGTGGGGAAAACAGGATGTCAATTTTGTTTGGGTACAACTTCCCGCGACCGCGCAATTGAAACTGAAAACTGAAAATTGGTCCAGGCTGGAGGGGGGTTTAAGTGCCCAGTAAGCAAGTGGTTAAAATACATTAATTTCAGAGAACAAATGTAATATTCATCCATCTGTTTCTTATCAGTGCGACCAAAAAGAAAAAAACTGGAGGGTTTCCGTATGTTTGTCAGCAGGCATAACCTCCAGGCATATACAGGTTACAAGATGTGAAATGGCTTTTCTTCAAAAGACGAACAAATCAATTAAAATTAATTAAATGGTGCGTTGCTGAAGGATTATATTTTTCATGCTGTTTTTAGAATGTGCTGGGCTTCTATGTGCATTTTTTTTTGAAAATATGAAAGAAAAAAAAAGAACAACTCCTAGCTAACAATTGGAAAGGCATGGAAATACAATGAAATAATTTACTAAAAGCATTGAAATGAGAGATGGAATAGATGACTTGGGTACTTATGACAAGCCAATCTGCCAGCTAAACATAGTGCAGAAAAGAAAAATCACTATAATCTTTGATACAGCAGATCTTTGACATTTCAGGTCTCCATTGGCACCATTTGATCCTAATGTATACTATTAGCTTACTGTAAATGTCAGATGAACGGAAAAAGCACAGAGATCTTGGATGGCATTCCCATGGAGCTAGAGCTGTGCAGTCAAAAAAAAAAAAAATGTAAAACTGTGTAGACCTTAGATGCAAATATTTAAAAACTGTAGACCCTTGATACAAGCGTTTAATGGGGGCCAGGCTTGTTATAACCCTACTATTATACCCCTACTCCATTTATCTGTACCCTAAACATTGTCTGGCTCTTTCCATCTGACAGTTCATAGCCACAGTGGTGGGACAACTGATGAACAGCTATCCTCTGGCAGAGCCACTGATTGGCTGGCTCCTTCTAAGACCCACCATAGACAGAGCAAATTGCTTTCCTGCAACCACAGATAGAGTTGTCAGGGGAATCCCTCCCAGCCAAGCCATTGTGATTTCCCAGTAAGGGGGAAGCTGTCCCCGCTGGGAGAAGACAGTGATTATGGCTAGCTGCTATAACTAGTGTTGAGCGAACCCGGACTGTAACGTTCGGGTCCGTACCGAACTTTCGGGTGTCCGTGGCACGGACCCGGACCCGGACATTTCAAAAATCGTTCGGGTTCGGTCCGGGGTTCTGCTATTTTACTCCACGTGTTGAGAAGCTGCAGGGCAGCCAATCAACAAGCGTTTCACTGGTTTGCCCTTAGAAGCCATCACAGCCATGCCTACTAATGGCATGGCTGTGATTGGCCGGTGCATCATGTGACCCAGCCTCTTTATAAGCTGGAGTCACAGTGCTGCAGTCACATGCTCCTTGGGTTAGTATAGGGAAAGGTAGCTGACGGCGTGAGGGACAGATTTTAGCCATTTTAAGACCTGATCCTGCATCCTGAGATAGATTACTTTACTACTGCTGTCTGTGCTGTTGCTCTGAGGACAGATAGCAGAAATTAGAGATTT
>BLSH010517591.1:1178210-1189852 GCA_018402905.1 Glandirana rugosa | reverse complement strand
CGTCTCTGACCTCGTGAACAGTCCTATCTTCCTTTTTATCTACCCCGTTTTATGGCAGTTTAAGAACTCCTTTTAGACGACGGGAGACGGTCTTTCAACAGTTACCCTTCTTCCAAATGGAAGATTGTAACTTTTAGACACCTTACTGAACTTCTGACGTCAGGTGTTTACCAGTGGTAGTTTACATTGAATTGAACTCGTCAAGACGTTTCTTCAGATCTACACGTTTCAATCATCTCTGTAGGGTTGTCTGATCTTTGTATCTTTGTATCTTTTCACTGCCGTCTTTTTCTGACTCATCAGGTAGCTCAGACGGGGAAAAATAAATAAATTTTAAAAAAAAAAAAAAAAAAAAATGTAATTGGAACAACAGACTGATGGATAAACATAAATCTATAGTCAGACAACAAGGTTAATGTAAAAAAAAAAAAAAAAAAAAATTTTAAATAAATAAAAAGGGGCAGACTCGATGGACTACTCAGTCTTTTTCTGCCGTCACTTTTCTATGTTTCTATGTTTCTAGTCTGTTGGGATGTCTCTACTAACTTTGCACATCTAGACTTCTTTGCAGAACTGCTCAAGTTAAGTTACATTTGATGGTGACCATTTGTGGACTGCAGTCTTCAAGTCATTCCACAGATTTTCAATGTTAGAAGGTAAACCTTCTTCCCATTGACAACTTTCTGGCAGAGGGCAGCAGATTTTCCTCAAGAATTTGACGGTATTTTGCCCCATCTATTTTTCCTTCTATCCTGACAAGTGCTCCAGTCTCTGCTGCAGAGAAACACCCCCATAACAGAATATTACCACCTCCATGCTTTACTGTAGGAATGGTGATATTTGGATGGTGAGCTGTATTGGATTTCCGCCAGACATATTGTTTGATGTCAAGGCCAAATCATTCAATTTTAGTCTCATCTGTCCAACTTAACTACTTAAGGACCGGAAGGATTTACCCCCTTAATGACCAGGCCATTTTTTGTGATATGGCACTGAGTCGCTTTAACTGACAACTGCGCGGTCGTGCGACGTTGTACCCAAACAAAATTTAGGTCCTTTTTTCCCCACAAATAGAGCTTTCTTTTGGTGGTATTTGATCATCTCTGCGTTTTTTTTTTTTTTTTTTGTGCTATAAACAAAAAAAGAGCGAAAGTTTTGAATAAAAAAAAACAATATTTTTTACATTTTGCTATAATAAATATCCCCAAAAAAAGTAAAAAAAACAAATGTATTCATCAGTTTAGGTCGATATGTATTCTGCTACATATTTTTGGAAAAAAAAAATCTCAATAAGCATATATTGATTGGTTTGCGCAAAAGTTATCGCGTCTACAAAATAGGAGATAGATTTATGGCATTTTTATTATTATTATTATTTTTTTTTTACTAGTAATGGTGGCGATCTGTGATTTTTAGCGGGGCAGCAACATTGCGGCGGACACATCGGACACCTAACTGACATTTTTGACACCACTTTTTTGGGAACCAGTGACATTATTACAGTGATTAGTGCTAAAAATATGCACTGTTATTGTACTAATGGCACTGGCAGGGAAGGGGTTAACACTAGGGATGATCAAGGATTTAAATGTGCTCCCTGTTTGTGTGTTCTAACTGTATGTGGGACTGTGGAAACACACAGATTCGTCTTCCTGCTTAGTAGAAAAGACAGGATCTGTGTGATCTCCCTTGTCAGAAGGGAGATTTACCTTTTTTACAGAGGCAGATCCCCATTCTGTCACTGTGGGGAAGGATTGCGGGTGGCCGGCGGACATTTAGTCCGCCGGACCCGCTGATTGGCCCCTCCACTGGTCAGTGGGCGCGCGTGCGCCCACAAAATACAGTTCCCGAGCCAACATACAATAACGGTGATTCGCAGGGACGAGCCAACCTGCCGCAGTATAACGGCAACAGCTGGTCGGCAAGTGGTTAAACGTACCTGGAAGATTCTGAGGCCACATGGAAAAAGATGTTATGGTCAGATGAGGCTATAATTGAATTATTTGGCCTCAACATCAAACAATATGTCTGGTGGAAATCCAATACAGCTCACCATCCAAATATCACCATTCCTACAGTAAAGCATGGAGGTGGTAATATCCTGTTATGTGAGTATTTATCTGCAGCAGGGACTGGAGCACTTGTCAGGATAGAAGGAAAATGGATGGGGCAAAATGCCATCAAATTCTTGAGGAAAATCTGGTGTCATATCTTTCTTTTGGATGTTGCACTAGTAAATACAGTTGGATAAAACAAAAACTGTGTTTGTCTTCATTTTAGGCTGCAAATCAACAAAATGTGATTATTTTAAAGGGGAGTTATTAATTTCTATACCCAATGTAGAATTATCCATACCTGGAATTCGTCTATAAAGTCACATTCACTACGTTTTTAAATATGCTCCTTAATATCCCCTATTAGAATATGTAAAGGAAGTAGCTCAGACTGCTTTTTGGCCCAATCATCTCATCAGGCAGGACTGGCAGAAGAAGTTAGGCCAAACCACAATTCTGCAAACTTTTCAGGAGTTTTCTTTTCTCTAATTGTCCTGATCATTTGTTCATTTGCCATCCATATATTGTCACATTTGAGAGTTTGTTGCCAATGTATCCTCATGAATGCCCATGTGTTGCCCATGTTTGTCACATTTGCTGTTTGTTGCCCATACAGGCAGTCCCCGGGTCAAAAACAAGATAGGTTCTGCAGGTTTGTTCTTTAAGTGTTACTAAAACCACAACAGTAAAATCTGTCTGTATATGCAGCATAGCATGCTTGTTATACTCCCTGTGGAACTTAAGGGGTTAATCCCCTGCATTGTGTAAAAAAGATTGTTTTATACTGTATGCCATAAATCCTTCCCCCCTGCACTGTCAGTCTGGGAAAGTCCATATAATACAGCAGGGTGGTAAGGCTGCACATGCTCAGTTTTGGACTCTTATGCTGCATAGAACATTTCCTGTTTCAGTTGAACTGTTCAGGTCACATGATATTGACATCTCACATGTGGGCATGTATAGAGGCTGTAGTGGAAATCTCCTCCTATTTGAACACACAGCTATGGAAAAACTGTGCAGGTTATCAGGAAACCGTGGTACACAGATCATTCCACAAGGTATATAGTGGCAGTATTGTAATGTAAAAAGAAGATTTATAAGCTGAGGGCACCTTTGGGGGGGGGGGGGGGTGATAAAGCTTCAGTGACATCTTTTTCCTGTGATAACTCTTACAAGAGTCATTTCCCTTCCTAGAGGTAGATTTCCTTTCACTTCCTCTCGTATCCCTCCATTTAAGTATGAGTCGTATGTAAGATGTAAGTTGGATGTTTGTAGCTCAGGGACTGCCTATATATTGTCACCATTGTCCACATAATGTTACAAATACCCATTTGCTGCCCACGTATTGTCATCAATGACAGTTTGTTGCCCAGGTGTGATTACCTAATTGTTGCCCAATGACCAACTATTTTAATGAATGCCCATTTGCTGTTCAAAATTTGTCACAATTACCCATTTGTTACCCACATATTGTCTTGACTGAAAGACTGATGACTGTTAGATGGTTGCCTATGTAATACTACCATAGCTGATTTGGTCTGTGTTGAAGCTTGTGTAGCACCCTCTAGTGTGTGCTACTAGTGTTGAGAGTACGAAAAAGCATATTTCTGGCCAGGAATAACCTGAGTCATTAAATTTGGTCAGGGTTACTACGCTGAAGATAATTCTTAATGATATTGGCTGCATGTTTGGGGTCATTGTCCTGCTGCAGAATAAATTTGGATCCAATCATATGCCTCCCTGATAGTATGGCATGATGGATAAGTATCTGCCTGTATTTATTCAGCATTGAGGACACCATTGATTGGTCAACAATGAGGACCGTAGACACAGTGGTTGGCCAAGGAAAATGAATGCCACAGGTCAAACACACATTATGCTTACATCTCTTCAGAAGATGGCCATCAGTGCTATCAGCACAGAACTGGTGGAAGGCAGTGGACCCAGGTACACCCATCTACTGTCCGGAGAAGTCTGGCCAGAACTGGTCTTCATGGAAGAGTTGTGGCCAAAAACCATACCTTCAATGTGGAAACAAGGCTAAGTGACTCATCCATGCATAAAAACATAGAAACTGGGATGCAGAAAAAGGCAGCAGGTGCTCTGGACTGATGAGTGAAAACTTGAAATATTTGACTGTAGCAGGAGGCAGTTTGTTAGCGAAGGTCTGGATAGCGGTACAATAATGACTGTCTGCAGGCAATAGTGAAGCATGGTGGAGGTTCCTTGCAAGTGTGGAGCTTCATTTCTGCAAATGGAGTTGGGGATGTGGTCAGGATCAGTGGTGTCCTAAATGCTGAGAAATACAGGCAGATACTTCTCCATCATGCCATACCATCAGGGAGGCATGTGACGGGCCCCAAATTTATTCTGCCAAGTACCTTCAAAATCTGTCTGCAAGTGTACCTAGAAGAATTGATGCTGTTTTGAAGGCAAAGGGTGCTCACACCAAATATTGATTCAATTTGGATTTCTCTTCTGTTCATTTACTTTCTATTTTGTTAATTGATAGCAGTAAACACTTCTATTTCTGAAATCATTCTTAATTTACAGCATTTTTTTTTCACAACTGCCTTCATTCTTCGTGGAATAGATTCAACAACGTGTTGGAAACATTCCTCAGAGAATGAAGCTTGTGTTGCACCCTCTAGTGTGTGCTACTAGTGTTGAGAGTACGAAAAAGCATATTTCTGGCCAGGAAAAACCTGAGTCATTAAATTTGGTCAGAGTTACTAGGGACCAGGGCTAGATGACATCCTGGAAACTCTCTGGTGCCTCCCCCTGGTCCCTGGAAGGTTGGAGAGTCTTCTAGAACTAGAGGGTAGGGGCTAGGAGGAGATTCCATGAATATTCATGGGGCCTTGGCCAATCCTCAGAGGTGGGCTGGCAGGCAGCTGAGACAACTCAATACATAGACATGGGCCTTTCCAGCAGGGGAGTCGGGTGGAAGATGGAGCAGCAGTGCTGAGGAGAGGATGTCAGTGGCTCTGGAGGGACCCCTTACCTGGGGGGGGGGGGTTGCCTCGGGCTCGGTGCTCAGGAAAGCTGGCCTGGAAGGATCCTAACACAGGAGGCAGTGAAAGGATTCATGCCGGAGAGGCAGCGGGAAGGAGCAAGGAGAGACAGTGAGTAGATCAGCATGGTACAGACAAGTGGAGAGACTACCAACTACAGCAGGCCTCTCTTAAAGACAGCATAGTGCCAAGTCTTCATCTAACCTTTCCATGGGAAATCTCCATATGTGTAAGCCAGTGGGGCAGGACTGGGGCCAAAATCAGTCAGAAGGACTGGGAGAAAGATCAGCCAGGCATGGCTAGTGGCAGCCAGGTGGGCTAGCATTCACTGCAAGCAAGTGGAGCTGGGATCAGTGGCCACAGAGAAGCAGAAGAAGAATTGTCATGCTGTTCACTCACACTGCACTACTTAGTCAAGGGACTTGGAGTTCCTGCCTGTAATAGGCCTTTGCTGGGCTACTAATATCCTACTGGTTCCCACAGGAGTGAGCAGCAGCTGCTGTGCCGTGAAAACCAAGTTTGTGCAGGAGTAGGGAAGAAGAGGACTCTATTTGTAAATAGGGAGGAAGTGCCCCTTTGTTCATAGTTCTGGACATTTTTCAAGTTGGACATTCAATAATTCCCCACCTCATCCAAGATATCGACCCCTAAAAAGGACCGTGACAATAAACGACCATATGTGCATGGACACATAGGATAAAAAAGTGGCGTTTTTGGGCTGTTAAAAAAACGCCAAAACGACCAAAAACGGTCGTTTTTGAGATACAGTGTGCATGGAGCCTAAACCTTGTAGATTACAGAACTGTGTAACCACCTTGCTGCCCCAAATCCTTCACTTCTCTTTCATGGTCAAGCTATAGGAGACCCATTTCCCTCTCTATTAAGAACCTATAACCTTACTCCAAGAATGTGAATTCTGAGATGTAGCAACAGAACCCATTGACTCCCCACCATTCCACATTGCCACCGGCAAATTCATAACATGACACATACATGGCAATAGCATAATTGAGATATAAATAAAATCCTTCAGCGCAGAGATTTAATGCCACAATTACCTCGATGCACGTGCAAGCTGAATAAAATAATGGAAGTGCCCTAACTACCAATTTGCATCTGATTACAGAAAAATTCCCTGACTTCAGTGAAAAGACTGTATGCTGCAATGATTACCTGAAAAATAAAATGTTTCTCGACTCTGCCAAGTCATGCTATTTTTTTTCCATAGAATAAATCAAGAGATGAACTGAGATTTTAAAACAATTATTCCAGGCTCGCCGTTCGCCATACAATGTGACATATTTTCGAAGGAAGCATACAAAACAGAAATAAATGATAAGCAAATGTCAAGAATCGCATCTCTTAAGCTTTGCTTTTGTCCATCTTTTGTTCGGGAAACCCATTTAGAAACATTTCATAACAATACAGCCAAGAGCGGAATTTAATAGAAAAGGATAAAAAATGGAACAGCGTAGAACAAAGGGTGTTATCCATGAGGAGTGTTATACTAGACACACATAACAATATTGTCATGTGATATATTGATCATTTTGATGAAAGATTGGGATCTTTTAAAGCTGAACTCTTGGATAAGTAAATATGGTCCAAATACAGTTGTGCTCATACGTTTACATACCCTTGCAGAATTTATGATTTCTTGGCCATTTTTCAGAGAATATGAATGATAACACAAAAACTTTTCTTTCACTCATGGTTAGTGTTTGGCTGAAGCCATTTATTATCAATCAAATGTGTTTACTCTTTTTAAATCAAAATGACAACAGGATCTGCCCAAATGACCCTGATCAAAAGTATACATACCCTGGTGATTTTGGCCTGATAACATGCATACAAGTTGACACAGAGGGGTTTGAATGGCTATTAAAGGTAACCATCCTCACCTGTGATGTGTTTGCTTGTAATTAGTGTGTGTGTATAACAGGTCTATGAGTTTCTGGACTCCTGACAGACCCTTGCATCTTTTATCCAGTGCTGCACTGACATTTCTGGATTCCGAGTCATGGGAAAAGCAAAAGAATTGTCAAAGGATCTATGTGAAAGGGTAGTTGAACTGTATAAACAGGAAAGGGGTATAAAAAGATATCCAAGGAATTGAGAATGTCAATCAGTAGTGTTCAAACTCTAATCAAGAAGTGGAAAATCAGGGATTCTGTTGAAACCAATCTACAGTCAGGTAGACCAACTAAAATTTCAGCCACAACTGGGCTTTTTGCCAAGAGGAATGGGCAGCTTTACCAGCTGAGAAGATCAAGAGCCTCATTCACAAATACCACAAAAGACTTCAAGCTGTCATTGATGTTAAAGGGGGGAATACACGGCATTAAGTTGCATTTTGTTCTCATCACTCCAAATGATTTTGTGCCAGAAGGTTTGAGGCTTGTCTCTGTGCTGTTTGGCTTATTGTAAGTGGGATACTTTGTGGCATTTGCATAGTAATGGCTTTCTTCTGGTGACTCGACCATGCAGCCCATCTTTCTTCAAGTGCCTCCTTATTGTGCATCTTGAAACAGCCACACCACATGTTTTTAGAGAGTCCTGTATTTCACCTGCATCCCGAACTTTAATGGCATTAAAGTCTTAGTCCGTAGGGTTCAATATTGAGTTGGCCCAACTTTTGCAGCTATAACAGCTTCAACTCTTCTGGGAAGGCTGTCCACAAGGTTTAGGAGTGTCTATGGGAATGTTTAACCATTCTTTCATTTGTGAGGTTAGGCACTGATGTGGACGAGAAGGCCTGGCTCGCAATCTCCGCTCTAATTCATCCCAGAGGTGGTCTATCGGGTTGAAGACAGGACCTTGCTTTGTGCAGTGGTGCGCAGTTATGTTATAACAGGAAGGGGCCATTCCCAAACTGTTCCCACAAAGTTGGGAGCATGAAATTGTCCAAAATGTCTTGGAATGCTGATGTTTTAAGAGTTCCCTTCACTGGAACTAAGGGGCCAAGCCCAACTCCTGAAAAACAACCCCACGTTATAACCCCCCTTCCATCAAATGATTTGGCCTGCATAGAGTCCTGACCTCAACCCGATATAACACTTTTGTCATGAATTAGAGTGTAGACTGCGAGCCAGACCTCTCATGAAAAAAGGGAGAAAAGCATCCAAGGCTGCTCCAAAGGGGTTTTCTGCCTTATGTTTGCTTCTGCTGTTGCTTAGGAGCTATTAATGAGACTGCCAGTGCCAATAAGTTACACCCATTCTATCTTAGTGGCATATTTAAAAAGCAATGGATTTGACATTCATCAAACATGGCACAAAGAAAGGTCCATAAAGACATGGATTAGTGAGTTTGGGGTGGAGGAACTTGACTGTCCTGCACAGAGTTCTGACCTCAACTCAAAAGAACACCTTTGGGATAAATTAGAGTGGAGATTGTGAGCCAGGCCTTTTCGTCCACATCAGTGCCTGACATCACAAATATGCTTCTGAAAGAATGGTCAAACATTCCCATATTTTTTTTTTTACCTTAATGGGGTTGTAAACCCTCAAAGTTTTTCACATTAATGCATTCTATGCATTAATGTGAAAAAAACGTTTCTGTTGAAGCTGCCCCCAAAGCCCCCCGTTTACTTACCTGAGCTTGATCGTTCCTGTGCCAGGGATGAGCCCACCCACTTCAGCTGTCTCTGGTCCTCATTGGTTAGATCAATAGCAGCGTAGCCATTGGCTCCTGCTGCTGTCAATCAAATCCAATGATGCGGGAACTGGGGGGCGGGGCCGACTCCTGCTGTATGTGTCAAGGGACTCAGAAGCTGGACTCGGGAGCATGCCCGCACGGGTGACCCCAGGGAAAGCGCTTCCCTGACGGGTCACTTAATGCAGGGAGGAGCCAGGAGCGCTGCTGGGGGACCCCAGAAGAGGAGGATCGGGGGCCACTCTGTGCAAAACCCTTACACAGAGGAGGTAAGTATGACATGTTTGTTATTTTTTTTTTAAAAAGCTGATGCTTTATAATCACTTTAATGCATTTAATGCATTAAGGTAAAACACCCTAAGGCTTTAAGCTGGATACAAACAGGTAACAGGTGTGTCTCACCGCTCCAGACTGCTCTCCAGATATTCTATACCTGGGTGCACGCCCCGGCTCGCTACCGCAGCATGAAGTCACAGGAAAAAAAATAGGCGGCGCTCCACGGGTAATGCTGGTGCTGTATTTATTTACAGGATTCAGTCATACAGGGTACAAGACAGGTATTACCTGTCTTATACCCTGTATGGCTGAATCCTGTAAATAAATACTGTAAATAAATACAGCACCAGCATTACCCGTGGAGTGCCCCCTATTGTTTTTTTCCTGTGACTTTAAGCTGGATACACATTATACAATTTTCTTTAGATTTTTTTCCTTTAGATTTACCAAAACATATAATATGAGATCAAACCTTAACGGTTTCAAATTGTATGCAAAGGCAGCCCTTTGCCCTACATGGTTTTGGTAAATCTAAAGGAAATGAAACAACAAAAGTTGTATAGTGTGTCCAGCCTTAGAACCACTTTACCACTGATTGATCAAAATAGTTAAAAAAAAATTAGTTTTGTTTTTGTAAAATTTTTTGTCTGTCGAATACTTAGAAAAAAATAAAGTCAGTACACCCCTCACATTTTTGTAAATATTTTATTCTATCTTTTCATGTGACAACACTGAAGAAATGACACTTTGCTACAATGTAAAGTAGTGAGTGTACAGCTTGTATAACAGTGTACATTTGCTGTCCCCTCAAAATAACTTAACACACAGCCATTAATGTCTAAACCGCTGGCAACAAAAGTGAGTAAACCCCCTAAGTGAAAATGTCCAAATTGGGCCCAAAATGTAAATATTTTGCGTGACCACCATTATTTTCCAGCACTGCCTTAACCCTCTTGGGCATGGAGTTCACCAGAGCTTCACAGGTTGCCACTGGAGTTCTCTTCCACTCCTTCATGATAACATCACGGAGCTGGTGGATGTTAGAGACCTTGTGCTCCTCCATCCTCCGTTTGAGGATGCCCTATGGATGCTCAATAGGTTTTAGGTCTAGAGACAAGCTTGGCCAGTCCATCACCTTTACCCTCAGCTTCTTTAGCAAGGCAGTGGTCGTCTTGGAGGTGTGTTTGGGGTCGTTATCATGTTGGAATACTGCCCCTCTGAAGGCAGGGGATCATGCTTTGCTTCAGTATGTCAGAGTACATGTTTGCATTCATGGTTCCCTCAACGAACAGCCCCAAACCATGACACTCCCACCACCATGCTTGACTGTAGGCAAGACACACTTGTCTTTGTACTCCTCACCTGGTTACCACCACACACGCTTGACACCATCTGAACCAAATAAGTTTATTTTGGTCTCATCAGACCACAGGACATGGTTCCAGTAATCCATGTTCTTAGTCTGCTTGTCTTCAGCAAACTGTTTGCAGGCTTTCTTGTGCATCATCGTTAGAAGAGGCTTCCTTCTAGTATGACAGCCATGCAGACCAATTTGATGTAGTGTGCGACGTATGGCCTGAGTGCAGACAGGCTGACCCCCCACTTCTTCAACCTCTGAAGCAATGCTGGCAGCACTCATACGTCTATTTCCCAAAGACAACCTCTGGATATGACGCTGAGCATGTGCACTCAACTTCTTTGGTTGGAATCTGGAACCTGTCCTGTTAAATCCCTGAATGGTCTTGGCCACCGTGCTGCAGCTCAGTTTCAGGGTCTTGACAATCTTCTTATAGCCTAAGCCATCTTTATGTAGAGCAACAATTCTTTTTTTCAGATCCTCAGAGAGTTCTTTGCCATGAGGTGCCATGTTGAACTTCCAGTGACCAGTATTGAAGAGTGAGAGTGATAACACCAAATTTAACACACCTTAGATTATTACCACCAACCATATCAAAGGTCTGCCAACATCCCATACAGAACAATAGAAAAAAGTACTAATTTAACACACCTGCTCCCCATTCACACTGAGATGTTGGAACACTAACAAGTCACATGACACTGGGAGGGAAAATGGCTAATTGGGCCCGATTTGGACATTTTCACTCACTTTTGCTGCCAGCGGTTTAGACATTAATGGCTGTGTGTTGAGTTATTTTGAGGGGACAGCAAATTTACACTGTTATACAAGCTGTACACTCACTACTTTACATTCCAGCAAAGTGTAATTTCTTCTGTGTTGTCACATGAAAAGATAGAATAAAATATTTACAAAAATGCGAGGGGTGTACTCACTTTTGTAAGATACTGTATATATAATTTGTGGTCGTCCTCTTACCGACAGGATGATATTATAAGCGTGCCAGGCCTGAAGTGTGCCTCGACCTGGCTGACCAGTATACCTGAAAGAGGGCATACCCTGAAATTGTGAATACTCGCTGCCTGCCTAGAGTCCTAGGGCCCCGGGTGGGTGGGTGCCAGAAAAACGAGCTGACACTGCCAGGGAGGAGAATGGAGCCTTATGTACTCCAGACTCCTCCCACAAATACAGGCTAGCCTGCGGCCAGCCTTAACACTTGTGGTCATCCTCTTACCGACAGGATGATATTATAAGCGTGCCAGGCCTGAAGTGTGCCTCGACCTGGCT
>BLSH010517591.1:1133565-1143815 GCA_018402905.1 Glandirana rugosa | reverse complement strand
AGGTCTGCAATTGGGTCCTAAACTCATGGTATGGCGTCAAACAAGAGGTGATTGTGAAGTCCTTTAAGAAATGTGGAATCAGCAATGCCATGGACGGAACTGAGGATGATCTCACATATATAGATAGTGACTCAGAAGACAGCAGTGATGCAAAGGAAGTTGAAGTTGAAGAAATTGAAACTGATGAAGAAGAGAGCAGTGATGCAACAGAGGCTGAATAAAGTTATATGCTGCATAATATAGTACAGTACGTGTATGTAAACATTACCTGCAGAACCAGTAATTACTACAGTAAATAAAAATTCCGTGGCTACCATATATAAAAATGTGCTCTGTTTTATTATTGATTTCTTAATTTTGGGTTGGAAAAGTGGGGGGCGTCTTATACATGGGGGCGTCTTATACACGGAAAAATACGGTACCTCCTTACCCTGTTGGGATCAGTGGACGGCAACTTGTCGGACCTGCGTGAGCGTAACTTTCGGTTCAAGTGTTTCTTTCCTATCCTTGTTAACTTAACTGTACCTGGTTATTCTAGTAATATTGCACTGTTGGTGCCTTGCAGGCTTGTAGACCAACAGCGCTGCCAGCCATTGTCATGCCAAAGTTTATAGTTCCATGGTTCAATCTACAGGTTTCTCTATTTACTACAAAGTCTTCCGCCCGGATTGCTGCATGTACTTCTCCTCTCCCCTCTTTGGGGTCGTAATGGGTGCTCCCCCCCCCCCAAGGTGAGATTGTCGCGTGATACTCTACCCCTCGGATACACAAACCGTGGAACCGAGTTGCTTTAACGGGAGTCCATAGACGTAGTTGGTTCATGTGGGAAGAAGTGAAGTGCTCTCATGTTATGTTTACTTGCTCTTTCTATATGTCTCTCTCTCTACACTACAGTCACCATGTCATTCCTATAAGCACATCCACCTATCCTCAACTAGCCCCCTACCCTCCTATTCCGCCAGTTGCATCAGCCCAACCGCCTCCTTCCACACGGGTCAACTCCCCTTCATGCACCCCCGGCCTAAAATTACGCCCTAGGCGGTCTCGGTCTTTATACCCTCACCATCCTTCACTTAACTATGAATATAGTCTCATGGAATGTTAAGGGACTTAGATCCCCAATCAAAAGAATTAAAGTCCTTCGACACCTTAAGAGTTTGAAAGCGGACATAGCCTTTTTGCAGGAGTCTCATCTATCCTCTGATTTCCACCGCATGCGTAAACTATGGGTAGGATCGGTCTATGGCTCGGACACCCCCGGCCGCAAAGCCAGAGTCTTAATTTTAATTCATAAAAATGTCCCGCACAAGATAATCGCCACTGATAATGATAATCAAGGCAGACTGGTCACGATACGGATCCAACATGCCAATTCCAAATACCTAATCACTAATATATATGCTCCTAATAATCCAGACAGGCAATTTTATGGGGACCTTTCAACCTCCCTGTTGAAATACCCCGATGTTCCACACATTCTAGGAGGAGACTTCAACGACATAATCCACACCCTGGAAGACAAATCCCCGGTAAAGATAACTGACACCTCCCAGCTTGCACTTCATCCTAAACTCCTTGCTTCCACAATCGAATCCGTCGACCTTACAGATATATGGAGATTATTTCACCCACATAACTCCCTATCCAGAATAGACTACCCTTTCTGCACCAAAACACTGCTTCCGAAAGTGTTAGAGGAGGAAATTCATAGTATCGCTGTCTCTGACCATGCACCGATCTCTATATCATTGCAATTCGCTGACCAACAACAGGCACCCAACATCCTTCAAAATAATGAAGACTTCCACACCTACATATCAAAAACCTGGTGAGATTACCTGTCCAACAACTTGCCCCATACAGATAACCAAACTTACTATGGGAGGCAGGAAAAGCCTATCTGCAAGGACACATTTTCTCATACACAGCATCCTACAAAAAGCATACACTTTTGCAATATAAATTGGCCAGTGACAATGTCAGATCGGCTCAGAATAGCCTAACTGCTCACAATACTCCCGAAAATAGAACAAAATGGTTAGCCGCAAAAAAATCCTTTGAAGCATGGGCAGACAGAATTGAGGTACTCCATAAGGCTCACTTAGAAGCTCACTTCCATAATTTGGCAACAAATCTGGAAAGCTACTGGCCAGACTAAGTAAGGGTCCATTCAAGCCCACACATATAACGTCCCTTAGAGACTCTTCAGGCAACATTAAATCTAAACCTAAAGAAATCAGCCAGATAATGCTAGACTTCTACTCCAAACTTTATGCTTCCGACCCTATAGACAAGGAAGAAGCGCACAAACTACTAGCCCAGGTCAACCTTCCGAAAATCTCCCCCTTGCAATTGGAAATGTTAAACGCCAATATATCATCCAAAGAAATAGATACAGCTATCCGTCATCTAGCCCCCTCCAAAGCCCCGGCCTGGGCGGTTTTACAGTGGAATTCTATAAAATTCTGAATGACGACATCACTCCAACCCTACAAAAAGTATATGCTACACTATGGCGAGGTGGCACCTATCCTCCCACTGGAAACCAAGCCATTATTAAACTGTTAGAAAAGAAAGGAAAATACCCCACTCAACCCAGATCCTACAGACCCATATCCCTTTTAAATATCGACGTAAAGCTACTTTCCAAAATCGTAGCCACGAGGCTTGCCGCAATTATGCCGGACCTCATAGATCCTGCACAACCCGGCTTTATACAGGGCAGAACCGCTACATTGAACATCAGGAAGGTCTTAGCGGCGCTGGAGGTGGCGATAAAAGATGGGGGGGCACGCCATCATCACCCTGGATGCAGAGAAAGCCTTCGATAATGTCAGCTTCGCATGGCTACATTTGGTACTCAAGTGACTGGGCTTCAAGGGGGCCTTTACCCAGCTCATCAAAACTATGTACTCGGCTCCTGCGGCCAGGCTGGTGGTGGCGGGTCCTCTCACCCCCGAATTCAAGCTACATAAGGGTACCAGACAAAGATGCCCCTCTCCCCCGTTGTCATATTCACTTCAAAACCCGCCACTGACATGTTTACAATAAAAAACATCTTTGACACATTCAGGCTATGCTCAGGCCTCCATATTAACTATCACAAGAGTGAGATGCTTCCATTGGGAATCTCATCTAACCCTTCTTGGACCGCAGACTCCCCATTTGCAATAGCTCACTCCCACATAACATATTTAGGTATCAGAATAGGCAAAATACCCTCATCTCTCTATTACCTCAACTACCCCCTCTTTTGACTAAAATATGTTGGGAATTGGACAGCTGGGTGGATCTGCCCCTCTCGCTCATGGGTATATGCTACCTAATAAAAATGGTTACTTTCACTTGCCTTTTATACCCCCTCCAAACAATCCCATTGTTGCTAAAGCACAAAGATATCCAAATGCTCAATAAGAGCATGTCACACTTTATTTGGCAGAGGAGGCGACCCCACATATCCCTACACAAACTGCATCTCCCCAGGAGTTAAGGGGGCACAAGTCTTCTCAATGTCAGATTGTACAATATAGCATGCCTGCTCAGATTTAGCCTAGACTGGATAACCCGATCCTCTTGTCACTCAAACTACCAGATTGAGTCGGATATGGTACATCCTTACTCCTTGGCAGCTCTCCTTCACTCTAGGTGGAAAACAACTCCGCCGGACATCCAACACAATTTTTTGATTAGGGACACTGCAATAGCCTGGAGAGAGCACAGGAAACTCCTCAAACCCCCCCCCCCCCCCTGCATGTCTAAGTTCCTTCCGATCAGGGGCAACCCAAGCTTTCCATCAGGAGGGGAACACAAAACCTTCAAGTACTGGGAAATCAAGGGCCTAACAAGATTCTCCTTCCTGTTTGACGAAACCACTGGATTCCCTCAAGACTTTTGCAACATTGCAATGCAATACTCTTTACCGAATAGTCACCTTTTCTACCACTGGCAATGCGTTAGCTATGTACAGTCCTCCTGTATGGATAAAGTCAAGAGGTTCCGGGACAGCATTGTGGATACCCTCCTCCATAAACAATCCTATAAAATCTCAGATATTTACAAACCTTTGCTAGCACTGACTTCCTGCCCTTTGGAGTTTTCCTCAGTGGCAAACTGGAATAAGGGCTTCTCAGAAACGGACTTGGTTGACAAAATTTTAAAAGGATATCTTACAACCCTAAAACGAACTCCAAATGAGTTATGGCGTGAAACTCAAATGAAGATAATGCATCGGGCGTTTATCCCTTTTCTCTCTAATAAGTCAGAACCCCAATCTGCGTACTGCCCTCTCTGTCCTCATAAATCTTCCCTCACGCATCGTTTCTGGTGCCCACACATTGAAACCTTTTGGGACCGTATTCTCTCATATTTTCACAACATCACTCTTATCTCCCTACCGAAAGACCCATTACTCCTTCTTTTTGGTTATTGGGGAATGGCGAAACACTCGCTGCATGCCTGGGCCATAGAGTGGACTCTTACCTGCCTTCTCATAGCCAGAAGAGCCATCCTGAAAAACTGGCTTTCCTCCTCTGCCCCCTCGATCAACCAGATCAAAAAAGACTTGACTGCACTTTTCTTTAAGGAAAAGCTTCTTACTGACTTTAACCTTCCTAAGGCGGTAAACTGTTTCCACCAAAAGTGGAAACTATTCTAAACCCATACGCTGCTAACAAATGAGGCTGTGCATCAAAAGGATTCCTTCACATACTTCCTGGACAGTACATTTTCTTTCACTCAAGACGATGTTGGATAGCTATCACTTTCTTCCCACCAGGACTGGTATGGACCACACGGTTCCAATTTATGCAAACTACTTGCCAGGTGGACCAGAACTCACTGCAGGCCCTGGATACAACTACATCCTACATGACCTGCCGGGAATAGGACCCCCTTCCCCTCCCCTCCTCTCAACTGAATATGATCCATCTGGCTGTACCTTTGGTTGACTGTCATATCTTTCTTATACCATGTTGTATTGTTAATAGTCGCTCAATTGTTGAAAATTTAAAAAATGCTAAATCTCTCCGAGTCGTTTTCATGACTCTGAGTACTCGTATGTCTTGGTTTTTCTGTATATTTACCTTAATAAATTCTTTTGAAAAAAAAAAAAATCTGTATTTTTTTGCTAGAAAATTACTTAGAACCCCCAAACATTAGAGAATGAAATGGAGATCGTTACAATATTTTATGTCACACTGTATTTACGCAGCGATCTTTCGAACGCAAATTTTTTTTTGAAAAATACAATTTAATGAATTAAAAAAAAAAGAAAATAGTAAAGTTAACCCAATTTTTTGTATAATGTGAAACATGATATTATGACAAGTAAATAAACACCTAACGTGTCAAGCTTTAAAATTGCACAAGCTTGTACAATGGTGACAAACTACGGTACTTAACCACTTCCCACCCGGCCACAGGACATATACGGCCGGGTGGGTGCTTCCTCCTTCTGAGTGGACGTTCCTGAAGGTCCTTCAGAAGGAGCAGGATGGCGCGGTCGCATGCCTGTGCAGCAGCGTGATCCCGATGTGCTTGTGTCACCCGGACACAGCACATCTAAGATCGGCTCTGTGATTAGCCCTCCTGATCACATGATGGCTGTGTCCAATCACAGCCATCACGTGATGTAAACAGAAAGCCAGTTGCTAGGCAATCGTCTCTCCCTGTCCTCATACGGAAGTTGTCAGTGAGGAGAGGGAGAGCAGATCGCTGTAGCCGGCGGTGATCAGTGTGTATGAGCTGTTTTTACAGCTGTTTTCACACTGATCACTGCCCCAGTGTCCTGTCCCACATATGTCCCAGTAAAATCATCTGTTCCACTGATCATCTGCACACATCTGTACATGATTATCTGCGTGCATTTGTCCGTGATCACACAAACCGATTATTATACACTTATTCTGCCCAGTATTGAAGTGGTTAAAAATCTCCATAGGTGGCACTTTTAAATTTTTTACCGTTCACCTGTTTAGAGTTACAGAGGAGGTCTTGTACTAGAATTATTGCTCTCACTCTAACGATCATGGTGATACCTCACATGTGTGGTTTGAACACCGTTTATATATGCGGGTGCGACTTACGTATGCATTCACTTCTGTGCAGGAGCTCAGAGGGATGGGGACGGTTTAAAAAAAAAAAAAAATTCTTAATTATATTACTTTTTTAATTTTTACACTGTCCCTTTAATTTTCTTCTTTTTTGATCATTTTTATTCCTATTACAAGGAATGTAAACATCCCTCATAATAGAAATAAGGATTACAGGTGTAGCTGCTGACTTTTAATAATCGGACACTCACCTGTCCCAGGCTCCAGCGATGCAGCTGCCCGAAGTCTCCCTCTTCTACCCCTTCTTCATGCGGCGCCAGCATCACAAGTATGGGCACCCGGCAAAGCCAGGCATGCACTGCGCATGCACAAGCCGCGCCGCACTTTGTGAATGGCCGGCGTATCTTCTGGGACCTGTGACGTGTCTCAGAAGATTGCCGAGAGGGAGGGGGAAGGTGAACTTCCTTCCTGTGCCACGGAGCCAGAGGAGAAAGTGCAGCTGGGACCCTGTCAAAACAGGGTCACCACTGCCCCCCCCCCAAAAATGACATGCCAATTGTGGCATGTCAGGGGGTCACTTTCCCTTAAAGCGGAAGTTCCACTTTTGGGTTGAACTCCGCTTTAATTAGAGATCTGGGGTGAAAAAGACCCGAAATCTCTTCTTTACCTGTAATCCTTTCGCTGCCTGGTCCATAAATCGTATGGACTTGACAGCCAGAGGTTTCACACACAGTGACTGTAGCCACCAGGATTGCCTGTGAAACTGGCAGGCAGACTCCTGCCTGTCAGGCGAAAGCATTGGAGTTGCAGCGCTGGCGCTTGATTGCTCACACACACCCCGGGCACCCCCCGCACCGCCGCGCCCTGCCATGCTTTCCGGTTAGTTTCATTCCGAATTAATATTTCAACTAATTTTTCGTTATTCGGAGATTCGGATATATTCAAATATCCCGAATTACAGTATAAAAAAAGTTTACTGAATGCTCCGAATAACTAAACGAAAGTTGTCTGAATTTCTGAAATTCTAATTGAAATTTTAATTGAATTTTACATGGAATTCCATTTGAATTTGAATTGTAAACATATTTCTGAAATCAAAGACTGTGAGGGTCATTGCGGCAAAAATAGCACGATTGCGGTAAATAGCGCTAAAATGCCGCAATCGCAGTAAATAGCGATAAAACGGTATTCACAATAGCACTGGCAGCAAAATATTCCCAAATTCAAATTTACAGATAGCTCCCAAATCCTAAAGCCTCATACACACAGTGTGATTGTCGTACGACCGCATGTCCAGCTTTTCCCAAAATCGTCTGTCCATGACTTTGTTTAGCGTAGTGACGGGAATAAAGTTATCGTTCGACAAATGCAAACGTAGTGACGTGCTATGAGCGTATAAAGAGGAATTTCAGTTTTCGTGCATCACCCTTTGGGTCCCTTCCACTAATTTCGTGTTTACACGAGCGAACACTTCCAGCTCGTTCCTAGGTTCCGAACATGCGTGTTTGTATTTACAACTTTTGTTTGTCCAACTTCTGTATAGACGAGCCCAAAATCAGACGACGCCTTGTCAGCAGACAAAAGTTTTCTAGTTTGCTCATACAACTTTTGTTAGACGATAATTCAAAATCGGCTGTCAAATGGAGCGTACTAACGGTTGGATTATCGGATGACAGGCTGTCGTACGACAAATTTAGGCCGATAATTGTACCGTGTGTACGAGCCAGGAGTGTTCGGTCGTGTAAACACGAAATTAGCGGAAGGGGACCAAAGGGTGACGCATGGAAACTGAACTTCTTTATACGCTTGCAGCACTTCACTATGTTCGCATTTGTCGAACTATAACTTTACCCCCATCAGTATGTTAGACAACATCACGGACAGCTGATTTTGGGAAAAGTTGGATGTGCTGTCATACGACAATTGCACCGCGTGTATGAGGCTTTACTCTAGTCAGGACCTCTCCAGTGCATATGGAAATAATGTGTACAGCATGATATAATCACCTAAATTGTACTCAAATATGTGGTATATTGTTTAAAGATAATCTGCTTTTAAATTGTGTGAAAAAAAGTGATTTCTACACTGAAATATATAAATTTTTCGTCTCTTTACAACTAGGTGCACAGCACAGCTGAACACAACTGAGCATGCTCAGTCATGAAACTACTTTTATTTTACAAGGCGCTATAGTAAATAACAAAATTAGCTCTGGTTTAAAGAGAGTTTTTTGGGAGTCAAAATTGGAGTTATGTAGCCCAATACAAGTTTCAGCCATTGATTCTAATGTTACAATTGTAACTTCCCCAAAGAAATCCTTTCATGTTGATATAAAATATATCTTTCTCTCAAAGAAATTGTCCTTGCAAAAGTGTTGCTTCTTCATCATCTATTTTGTTTTTAAGAATGCTAGAATGTGCAATGTTTTCATGTTTTGGTAAAATATTTTTCTCTGTCACTTTCACTTGTTCATCTCACAAAAATATTTCCCCAAACTCACACAGATGTCTTTACAAACCACAAACAATACCATTGGTTATGGAAATGTAAAAGTCCCAATTTTTTATTTTGAATTATTTCCAAATGATCTTAATTTGAGCCAAAAAAATGTGATATGTGTACCACCATCAGAAATAAAAATGTAATTCCCAAAAATCAGAGGGTAACATCACTAATCTACACTCACGCACCAAGAACCACCAAATATCACATAATAAATTTAAGAAGGATAACTCCTGACTAATGTAATTCCATCACCTATATGTCCAAAGAAATGCAGTATATACAGTGGGTATGGAAAGTATTCAGACCCCCTTACATTTTTCACTTTTTGTTATATTGCAGCCATTTGCTAAAATCATTTAAGTTAATTTGTTTCCCTCATTAACCACTTCACCTCCGGAAGAATTTCCCAGTTTAGGACCAGAGCACTTTTTGCGATTCGGCACTGCGTTGCTTTAACTGACAATTGCGTGGTCGTGCGACGTTGTACCCAAACTAAATTTGCGTCCTTTTTTTCCCACAAATAGAGCTTTCTTTTGGTGGTATTTGATCACCTCTGCCTCATTTCTGATCACCGCTATAAACAAAAGAAGAGCGACCATTTCGCAAAAAAACCCAAATTTCTTACTTTTTGCTAAAATACAAATCCCAAAAAAAAATATAAAAAAACATTTTTTTTCACCGGTTTTGGCAGATTTATATTCTTCCTCATATTTGTGATAAAAAAATTGCAATCAGCGTTTATTGATTGGTTTGCGCAAAAGTGGCCGCGTTTACGGATGGTGAGAATTTATTTCTGGGTTTTTAATTTTTTTTTATTTTTTACTAGTAATGGCGGCGATCTGCGATTTTTAGCGGTACTGCGATATTGCAGCGGGCATGTCGGACATTTTTGACACTTTTTTGGGACCATTGACATTTATACAGCGATCAGAAGTTTAAATGTCCACTGATTACTGTGTAAATGTCATTGGCAGTGAAGGGGTTAACCTGCAGGGTGTAGTGAAGGGGTTAACTATGTTCCCTGGGTGTGTTCTAACTGTGGGGGGGTTGGGCTACCATGGGCATGAGAGATCTAACTGATCCCAGTGACAGGGATCAGTAGATCACCCATGCCCGTACTGTCAGAATGGGGAACCGCCGTGTTTACATTGGCGGTTCCCCGTTCTTTGCCTGTGGCCGCTCATCGCGGCTCGCCGGTGGACATCGGGTCCGCCCGAGCCGCGGGCACAATCCTCAGGAGTAGTGTTGAGCGAACCCGGACTGTAACGTTCGGGTCCGTACCGAACTTTCGGGTGTCCGTGGCACGGGCCCGGACCCGGACATTTCAAAAATCGTTCGGGTTCGGTCCGGGGTTCTGCTATTTTACTCCACGTGTTGAGAAGCTGCAGGGCAGCCAATCAACAAGCGTTTCACTGGTTTGCCCTTAGAAGCCATCACAGCCATGCCTACTAATGGCATGGCTGTGATTGGCCAGTGCATCATGTGACTCAGCCTCTTTATAAGCTGGAGTCACAGTGCTGCAGTCACATGCTCCTTGGGTTAGTGTAGGGAAAGGAAGCTGAAAGCTTGAGGGACAGATTTGAGACATTTTAAGACCTGATCCTGCATCCTGAGATAGATTACTTTACTACTGCTGTCTGTGCTGTTGCTCTGAGGGCAGATAGCAGAAATTAGAGATTTCACATACCGCTGCTT
>BLSH010517591.1:1116443-1128675 GCA_018402905.1 Glandirana rugosa | reverse complement strand
ACAAGAACTTACCGGGTCGGTCTCGGGACTGAATTTGGGTTAACTCGTAGAGACCTCTCTGGAATTTCACCGACAGATGGTTGCAAATGGTAGGTTGGACTTTCCTGACCTCTCCTAGACGTTCCTCCTTACCGTCTCCTAGGGGTTTAGGTCCACACTTTTTGAACAACTTTGTCCGTGCGATCGTTCGGGTTCCGTCCGGACCCGGACCCGGACTTTGTCCCGAAGTTCGGACGGACCAGCAGAACCCGAACTTCCAGAGGTTCACTCAACTCTACTCAGGAGTGCGGCCAGCGTGCGCGCCCCCTAGCGGCCATTCGCAGATCGCCGTCTTTTACGGCGATTCGCGGTGAATACACGGCAGGCGGTGTGGAACTGGTTAATGTACACACAGCACCCCATATTGACAGAAAAACACAGAATTGTTGACATTTTTGCAGAAAAAACTGAAATATCACATGGTCCTAAGTATTCAGACCCTTTGCTCAGTATTTCAACAAGTTTTTCACACCTGGATTTGGGGATCCTCTGCCATTCCTCCTTGCAGATCCTCTCCAGTCCTTTCAGGTTGGATGGTAAACGTTGGTAGACAGCCACTTTAAGGTCTCTCCAGAGATGCTCAATTGGGTTTAAGTCAGGGCTCTGGCTGGGCCATTCAAGAACAGTCATGGAGTTGTTGTGAAGCCACTCCTTCGTTATTTTAGCTGTGTGCTTAGGGCCATTGTCTTGTTGGAAGGTAAACCTTCGGCCCAGTCTGAGGTCCTGAGCACTCTGGAGAAGGTTTTCGCCCAGGTTATCCCTGTACTTGGCCGCATTCATCTTTCCCTTGATTGCAACCAGTCGTCGTCCCTGCAGCTGAAAAACACCCCCACAGCATGATGCTGCCACCACCATGCTTCACTGTTGGGACTATATTGGACAGGTGATGAGCAGTGCCTGCTTTTCTCTATACATACCGATTACAATTAAGGCCAAAAAGGTTTTATCTTGGTCTCACCAGACCAGAGAATCTTATTTCTCACCATCTTGGAGTCCTTCAGGTGTTTTTAGCAAACTCCATGCGGGCTTTCATGTGTCTTGTACTGAGGAGAGGCTTCCGTCGGGCCACTCTGCCATAAAGCCCTGACTGGTGGAGGGCTGCAGTGATGGTTGACTTTCTACAACTTTCTCCCATCTCCCGACTGCATCTCTGGAGCTCAGCCACAGTGATCTTTGGGTTCTTCTTTACCTCTCTCACCAAGGCTCTTCTCCCCCGATAGCGCAGTTTGGCCGGACAGCCAGCTCTAGGAAGGGTTCTGGTTATCCCAAACGTCTTCCATTTAAGGATTATGGAGGCCACTGTGCTCTTAGGAACCTTAAGTGAAACTTTTTTGTAACCTTAGCCAGATCAGTGCCTTGCCACAATTCTGTCTCTGAACTCTTCAGGCAGTTCCTTTGACCTCATGATTCTCATTTGCTCTGACATGCACTGTGAGCTGTAAGGTCTTATATAGACAGGTGTGTGGCTTTCCTAATCAAGTCCAATCAGTATAATCAAATACAGCTGGACTCAAATGAAGGTGTAGAACCATCTCAAGGATGATCAGAAGAAATGGACAGCACCTGAGTTAAATATATGAGTGTCACAGCAAAGGGTCTGAATACTTAGGACCATGTGATATTTAAGTTTTTCTTTTTTAATAAAGAATGAGGAAAATAAATGAACTTAAATGATTTTAGCAAATGGCAATATAACAAAGAGTGAAAAATGTAAGGGGGTCCGAATACTTTCCGTACCCACTGTATGTGTAGGAGGGTTACATGTGTAACAGCTCCGTGGTTCACAAGGTAAGACAACTGTCTACCAACGCTGAGTTTCTGAGTTTGAATCTCAAACATGCCACTTCATGTAGAGATGTTGTTTGTTCTCCCTATGTTGTTAAACATAACTCCTGACTCAGGGCCTTAACCAAATTATTTCTAAATGTATTATTTATGTGTAAGAGTGTTCCAGCACCATTGAAAATGTTGCCAGATACACTATCTAGCCAAAAGTATTGGGACACCTGCCTTTACACACACATGAACTTTAATGGCAGTCCAGTTTTAGGCATAGAGTTAAAATTTGATTTGGCCCACCCTTTGCGGCTATAATAGCTTCAACTCTTCTGGGAAGGCTGTCCACAAGGTTCAGGAGTGTGTCTATGGGAATGTTTAGACATTTTTCCAGAAGCACATTTGTGAGGTCAGGCACTGATGTTGAACAACAAGGCTTGGCTCGCAGTCTCTGCTCTATTTCAACCAAAAGGTGTTCTATCAGGTTGAGGTCAGTACTCTGTGCAGGCCAGTCAAGTTCCTCCACCCCAATCTCCTTCATCCATGTCTTTATGGACTTTGCTTTGTGCACTGGAGCACAGTCATGTTGGAACAGGGAGGGGCCATCCCCAAACTGTTTCCACAAAATTTGGAAATTGTCCAAAATGTCTTGGTATGCTGACGCCTTAAGAGTTCCCTTCACTGGAACTAAGAGGTCAAGCCCAAAAATAAAAAAAAGAAAACCAACCCCACATCATAATCCCCCCTCCACCAAATGATTTGGACCAGTGCAGAAAGCAAGGTCCATAAAGACATGGATGAGTGAGTTTGGGGTGGAGGAACTTGACTGGCCTGCACAGAGTCCTGACCTCAACCAGATAAAACACCTTTGGGATGAATTAGAGCAGAGACTGCGAGCCAGGTCTTCTCATCCAAAATCAGTGCCTGACCTTACAAATGCACTTCTAGAAGAATAGCCAAACATTCCCATAGACACTCCTAAACCTTGTGGACATCCTTCCCAGAAGAGTTGAGGCTGTTATAGTTGCAAAGGGGGGGTCAAATCAAATTTGAAAAAAGACATAAAACAAATTCCAAATACAAATCCCAAACACGAATTGAACGAATCAACCGAATTTATCAAAATGAAATAACTAGATTAACAAATCGCAACTAAACAAAACAAAACAATTTTTTTTCGTCATGCACATGTCTACTTTCCGGGCTCCGCTTGCTCATCTGCAGGCCTGGGAGTGACATGGCGGGTGCTGGAGGGCTCTCAGTGTCACCAGCTAGCTTAACCAGGAAAAGATGTTCTGCACTGCAAAACATTCACCTGTCACCTAAGAAACATCACACAGGGGACTTTAGGTCCCCTATGTAATGAAAAAAAAAAGTTACCGTATTTGCCGGCGTATAAGACGACTTTTTCCCCCTGAAAAACATGCCTCCAAGTGGGGGGGTCGTCTTATACGCCGGGTGCGCTCCGCTCTATACCACCGCTGCGGAGGTATAGAGCCGCATTAGCCGCTGCTCCGTCTTTAGAGCCAGCTCCCGCGCCGGCGGAGTGATGTGCAGCTGCACTCCGCCCTCTCACTGTGTTCGAGGAGGGCCAGGGAGCGGGTCTGGCGGACTCGATCGCCGCCGGCTACCCACGATGCCCCCCCCGAGTGATAGAACGGAGGTCCGTGTAAGTAAACATGGACCTCCGTTCTGTAAGAGGGGGAAGGGCTGTGATCACAGCCTTCCTCTACATGGAAGGTGTGATCACTTCCCTTCCCCAGCTAAGGCAGTCCCCCCACAGTTAGAACACGCCCAGGGAACACAGTTAACCCTTAGAGCGCCCCCTGCAGGTTAACCCCTTCACTGCCAATGGCATTTACACAGTAATCAGTGCATTTTTATAGCACTGATCGCTGTATAAATGCCAATGGTCCCAAAAAAGTGTCAAAATGGTCCGACATGTCCGCCCCAATATCGCAGTACCGCTAAAAATCACAGATCGCCGCCATTACTAGTAAAAAATAAAAAAAATATTAAAACCCCAAAAATTAATTCTCATCATCCATAAACGCGGCCACTTTTGCGCAAACCAATCAATAAACGCTGATTGCAATTTTTTTTTCAACATGTTTAAATCAAATCTGATGTTCTTTTACGTTTTATTTTGTGTGTGGAAGGTGTGCGGAAGAGGGGGTAGTCTTATATGGCGAGTATATAACAAACTCTATATTTTGAGTGGAAATGTTGGGGGGTCGTCTTATACGCCTAGTCGTCTTATACGCCGGCAAATACGGTAAGTAAAATTTTATTTTTGCAAAAAAAATACAGTTACACCCAAGCACATAAAATCCCCCCCAATTTTTTTTTAAACCCCCCCCACATATACGCACATATGAATGTAAACGCATGTGTCAGGGGCACCTACGCGTGAAAACGTTGATTCTAATACACGTTACACATCACAGCGCACGCCAGAGCGACAGCAATAATTCTAACACAAGACCTCCTCCGTAAGACTAAACTGATACCTATAGGGGGCTTTTGAAGTGTCACCTATAGATAATATAGGGTACTAAAGTTTGTTGCCATTTCTCAGGCACACACAAATTTAAAGTTGGACATGTTGGGTATCTGTTTACTCGGTGTAACCTTGTCTTTCATATTTTACCAAAAATGTGTTTGTTTATTAATTTCTGTTAGTTTATTGTGTTTGTTTTCCCTAATATTCACTTTAGTGTGTTTTTTACTAAAACTTTACATTCCCTAGATCTTTGCGGTAATAACGTGTGACATGAAAAAATTAAAACTACCACCATTATATTCTCTAGCATGCGGGTCAGCAACCAGTAGATTGCAGACAGGTGACTGGTAGACAAATATATACTTGGGGGGCACACCCTAATAATGTATTACATTAGATTACATTAGGTGACTAGTAGATCGCGGTCTGGGCTTGCTGACCCGCCATTCCAGAGCATCAAACAGCGTGTAATGCAGAGGAACTTATTGTAAAGTTGGAACTGTAGAAGGGAGTGAGAGGCACATAAGCCAATGTCTCCCCTGTAGTGCTGGCTCC
This sequence comes from Glandirana rugosa, assembly GCA_018402905.1. Lineage (NCBI taxonomy): Eukaryota > Metazoa > Chordata > Amphibia > Anura > Ranidae > Glandirana > Glandirana rugosa. The sequence goes on along the minus strand of BLSH010517591.1, from coordinate 1,123,802 downwards.
TGTCACAGCATCTATCTTTACCACATTTTCCCACGCCTTTATCAGGGTGGGGTCTTTTACCTGTTTTGTGGCAAAATTTTCCCTGTGAACCTCTAAATCAGAGAACTCTACAGGCGGCATGTTTTCGTCTGAAGATGTTGGTTCCTCCTCAGTTTCCCGAGTCTCTCCTGCCAACACCGACAAGGGAAAATCTGGAGAAGTCTCACCATTCTCAGAGGATACCTGGGATTCCTCTTCCTGGCCTCTAGGGGCCTCTGTGGGGGGGTTCAGGACCATCCCAGAGTTCCCAGAATTTTGGAAAATCCCTCCCCACAATAGCATTATGTGGTAAGTGAGGCACCAACCCCACCTGATGAGTTATGTTACCTTTGGGGGTCTCAAAAACCACTTTAGCCACAGGATACTCTTTGGTGACCCCATGTACACAAATAACAGCCACACTGTTATTCCTAGAGACCTCTGTTGTAACTAATACAGCTTTGATCAATGTTACCAGACTACCTGAATCTAGCAACACAACAGCATTTTTACCATTAATACACATTTTGCATAAATGTTTTTCAGTTCCCCGAGTGGCAGTGCATGCAACTGTTGCAAACAGCGACTGACATCTGTCCCATTCCATAGGCCCATCCACAACTGGGCAATTGGCTGCAATATGTCCCTCTTGCTGGCAACGATAACAAATAAACTTTTTTGCTGCTTCCTGCGACTTTGACTGCGGTCGCCATACATTATGCAAACTTCCCGTCCTCTCACTCTCTCCACCCTTACCCCTTGAAGTCATCTTACCCGCCGCTGGGGATGGTCTGGTCTTAGGGTGGAAAGTCCGTGAGTCCCTGGGAGAGGCGGTCAGGTTCTCTGTAGCCAAGTACCTCTCTACCAGATCCACAAGCTTGTCGGCCGTGTCCGGGTTTCCATGGTTTACCCACTTTTGGATAGCAGTAGGTAGAAATCTCAGGAACCGATCCATTACCACACGTTCCACAATCTTTGGTGCTGTCAGAGTCCCTGGTTGCAGCCACTTCCTGCCCAGGTGAATGAGATCATACATTTGCGACCTGGGGGGGTTTTCAAGTTGGAAAGTCCAGTTATGCACACGCTGAGCCCAGACACCCAGGGTGACACCCAGCTGTGCCAATATTTCTGTTTTTAGCACAACTTTTGCTTGGTCCGGCTCTAAGTCATAATACGCTTTCTGCGATTTCCCAGCTAATAGAGGAGCCACCAATCCAGCCCACTGTTCCTTAGGCCACTTTTCTCTTTCTGCACTACTTTCAAATGTGGTCAGAAACACTTCAGGATCATCCTCTCCAGTCATTTTTGGCAGTAAACGGTTCACACAAAATGATGATGTATTACTGGAACCACTCGCCTCACTGGTCTGTCGATGCTGTTGTGTTATGGCATCCATTTGCTGTTGAAGTCTCTGCTCTTGCTTCTGCAACGGCTCGATTAAGCAGGCCTTAGATTGTTGCTGGGCTCGTTGCTGTGCTTCCATACTTTGCTGGTGAGCTTGCTGCTGTGCTTCCATACTCTGCTGGAGAGCTCGCTGCTGATTAGCGTTTGCTTGTTGCAGACTAGCATTCGTTTGTGGCTGAATAACATTTGCTACAGCAATTTGTCTTATTAACTCTTCCATGCTGGCCTTTCACAAAAAAAAACTGCCTCTGGTTTCCTCCACCACGGTAAGGGTGTTAGCTTGGCAGCGGGTGTGTTTGAACCCCTGGAAGGGTTCACTACACAATTTAGGCACAGCGAGAGCAGTTTCAGATGAAAACAAAAAGGTAGTTTATTCTCACTAGTTACAATGTGAAAAACAGCCAAACAAAAACAAACAACAAAATAAATCCTAGGCCACTTGGCAACTGACTACACAATACGTTTCCCTGTCTGTCAGCTGGGTACAGCCTACCACTGTACCTAGCTCCTATCTCTCACTGAACACAGTCAGCCACCCAGGTTTCTTACCAGACAAGCTGTTACACTCCCCAGTCTGTTAACATGACACAGAACCTGGTTCCAGGGTAGAGCATTCACCTATCCCTGCTGGGAGTTCTTGTAGAGTACTTAATGAGCGAGCTCATCTCAGCTGCGCTCATTACCTCTACTCCTGCAAGACTCCCCTTAGTGGTATAAGTCTGCATACACATTAAATCTAGGGCAAATGTACCTGCCATCCTGCATGCAGCCCAGCGCCTTTACCCGCCTGCTGTCACAGTATGTAGGCAGTAATAAAGTTAAACTTGAAGGCAGCTCCCACTGGTTGCTAAGGGCAATGGCACTTGTTACTGTGGTACTGAATAGCAGGCAGAGCACATAAGTCCTTCCCCAAGTTTAATTCCTCAGCTGATGGTGGAACAAACCACAGTTCCCTGGCTCAATCAACTTCAGTTGCTAAGGGCAACGGCTGACACAGGTTACCTGTGAGCAGGTGATCTCGGACAAGCCCCCAAATGTGGAGGTACCCCGCAGGAGCTGTTGAGTGTTGTGGCATTCACTTCTCAGATACTCTGAGACAGAAAAGTCCATATACTTTGTTTTTGTGTTTTTTTTGAGGGGATTGAACTTGATTGGGTTAAGGGAAATATAGGATGACCAGTGAATTTGTATAACTTGCTTGGGACCTCTATATACACTCCTGTATATGCACTCCAGTCTTCACTCCAGCACAACTCTTGCTTCAGACTATTCCTCCTCAGCTCTTCCAGCACTTCTCTAGATTGAGCTCCCAAGATCAGCTAGCACAAAATTGGTTAGGCCTGACACTTGCTCAGCCAGGCCCAAGTGAATTGCCGTTTGCAGGCAGGGACTGTGGGCCCCTATAGTGTAGAGAAAGTTCTGATGCTAGCTGTCGACATGCGGCTACTGATCCCAGTCAGCCCTTTTCAGGCCCTGTCAGCCCTCTTGGCTGCACCTGCCCAACTTCACTGCCCATGATACCACAGTCCTCTCCTCTGGTTCTGCACCCATTACCAACTGCACTCTCCCAGTCATCTCAAGCATGCCTCCCCAAGTCCTACCAACTGTGCATGTCACTCACCAGCCCTCTTGCCTGTAACCCATGGTTCCTTTCCCTGGAGACTTGCCTGGCAGTACTGTCTCCCACTGTCCTCTCTTGCTCCCCCTGTGCCTCCTGTCCAGGACACCTCCACGTTTTCTTGAAAGGCCCTGTCCGCACACGAGCCTAGGCCCAAGGTCACCCCCCCCAGACTGGGGAGCTCCCTCAGCAGACCCCATCAGCCTCAGTACTCCAAGGAAAGGAATGGTTTGGGACTTTATATGAGGGAATGACCTGGTAAGGTCATGTGCATCCATCCCTGACTATATGATTGAAAAGTGAGGGGGGAGGAAGCGTGGGACTTTAATTGAAGCATGCAAATGACCAAGGAATACATTTATTAATTATAAAATAGTATAATACCTGATGGTAATAATGGGTTGTATGTAAAAATACAATTCTTATATATATACATACAATTAGACAGAACGTCACATGATTGCAAACAGTATATATACGGTAAAAAGGGTAAATACATATTTCGCATATACAGCAATTATGAACTTCGTACACCACATGATGGATCCAAACACGGCATATGACAGCTCAACGCATTTCGTGGAGGTTATATCCACTCATCAGGAGCATGCACGTGGCTAGTATCTGCAATGGATAAGGTAATTTCTAGGTGGTCTGACAAATTCATAAAGCAAGAGAGGAGTAAATAACAAGGGTAAAGATGAATTAAGTAAAGTTGAATGGCCTCTCCCTCTGCAATACTTACAGATAAGGCTGTTGGTTGACATGTGGCCACAGATAACAAGGACACCCAATAAGCATCCCGACCGGGAGTTGAGGTGGAGTGGATGGCCTTAACCCAAACCGTATCCAAAGGGGCATTGTCCAGAGATAGGGAATATGGAGGATGTCCATATGTGCTAGCCCATCCAAAGAGGACTTCTAAAAATGAAATGAATAAACAAACTGTATCAGGGTCTGTGCTCAATGAGAGCAGGACAATGGTGTTAGAAGTGTCAGATAGATCCAAAGGGGTGATAGTGAACATTTGGTAAAATGGTGAGCTGAAAGATGTAGAGCTAAACCACCAAGAGGAAAGGTACCAAGAGAAATGGGTGAACAACGATTGCCAAATTACCTGATGTGAAGCGTGAAGGACTAAGGTACAGAAGTGAAGTATGTGGTGTGCCAAGCAGGAGCGAAGTGACCGCAGGACTGGACAAGCGGGACCTATAAGGGCTTGGCCGCCACACACCCACCAATGTCACGTCAGCGTGCAGAACGGGAGGGAGGCATCAGCAATTGAGAGGCAAGCCGCCCATCCTTGACGCCAATGGTGACCTACCACATAGCTGCTAGATGGACCAAGCGCCGGAGAGGCAGCGCCATATAATGAGACACAAAATCTTCTGGCGCAAGAGGCGAGACGTCGATGACCAGGGCAGGGACATCCACCCACCCCAGGACGGGGGGGAGGAGGAAGTCCCGCGCCAGGCATCGCAGCTCCCGGAATGGACGGGAGCCCAAAAGGCTCCTGGGGCCAGGTTAAGGGATACATGCAAACGAGCTATAAATTGCTATGTCAAAAATAGAAGGATAGATTACCTGGTGATATCCCTGCAATGTAACTCTTGGCCGGGGGGGGGGGGATATACAAGATAATGCGGTATTACAATGGTTCAACTAAGAATGAAAAGATACTTGGTTGTCAGACCTATCTAGATATAGCGTGCTTCCATCCCTATTCTAATTGTAATAATTCTATTAAGGAAAGGAAGGATTTGGGACTTTATATGAGGGAATGACCTGGTAAGGTCATGCGCCTCCATCCCTGACTATATGATTGAAAAGGGAGGGGGGAGGAAGGGTGGGACTTTAATTGAAGCACGCAAATGACCAAGGAATACATTTATTAACTATAAAATATTATAATACATGATGGTAATCATACAATTAGACAAAACATCATATAATTGCAAACAGTACATATATGGTACAAAGGGTAAATACATATTTCGCATATACAGCAATTATGAACTTCATATAACACATGATGGATTCAAATACAGCATTAATACATCTGACAAATTCATAATGCAAGAGAAGAGCAAATTACAAGGGTAAAGATGAATTAAGTAAAGTTGAATGGCCTCTCCCTCTGCAATACTTACAGATAAGGCTGTTGGTTGACATGTAGCCACAGATAAAAAGGACATCCAATAAGCATCCCGACCGGGAGTTGAAGTGGAGTGGACGGTCCGTGACCCAAACGGGAACCGTATCCAAAGGGGCATTGTCCAGAGATAGGGAATACTGAGGATGTCAATATGTGCTAGCCCAGTGTTTTTCAACTCCAGTCCTCAAGGCACACCAACAGGTCATGTTTTCAGGATTTCCATGAGTTTGCACAAGTGATTTGATCAGTTTCACTGCCTTAGTAATTACCACAGATGTTTCATCTGAGGGAAATCCTGAAAACATGACCTGTTGGTGTGCCTTGAGGACTGGAGTTGGGAAACACTGTGCTAGCCCATCCAAAGAGGGCTTCTAAAAATGAAATGAATAAACAAACGGTATCAGGGTCTGTGCTCAATGAGAACAGGACAATGGTGTTGGAAGTGTCAAATATATCCAAAGGGGTGATAGTGAACATTTGGTAAAATGGTGAGGTGAAAGATATAGAGCTAAACCACCAAGATGAAAGGTACCAAGAGAAATGGGTGAAAAATGATTGCCAAATTACCTGATGTGAAGCGTGAAGGACTAAGGTACAGAAGTGCAGTATGTGATGTGCCAAGTAGGAGCAAAGTGACCATAGGACTGGACTAGCCGGAGGCTGTAGGGTTGCCACATCATCCCTTTAATCCAGGACACATATTAATTACACAGGTTCTGTGGCTGATTAAGGTGGTAATTAAACTCACTTGGTGCCTTATTTGCATTAAATTAGCAACAGAACCTGTGAAATTCATATGTGTCCTGGATTAAAGGGATGATGCGGCAACCCTAGGAGGCGGCACCTATAAGGGCACGGCCGCTGGGACCGCTTTTATCGACAAGTGCTGTAAAGATGTTACCATAACCCCGCTATTTAACGTCATTTTAATGACGTACATTTACAGTTAGGTGGTCTGCAAGTGGTTTTTAAATAGAAAATTTAGAAATACCCTGGAATATTAATAAAAATGCTTTTTAGTCTATTTTAAATTGTGTTTTATTTTTATTATACTTATAATCGGTTTTGCGTCAACTTTTATAAATGCATTTTGAAAATAAGGGAGGAAGTGTAAGCTTCAAACATTCAGTAATTAAGGGAGCCAATTAACTAATTGCAATGTTGTGTCAGCTGTTTAAAATTCACAATATAAAATCATGCATAAAGAGGGAAAATAAAGCCTGTGTAACTAGTTATGAAGGGAAATTAATCAAAACCTTGAGGCAAATGAATGTAAACACACAGAGGATGGATTGCTTCCAAAAATGATTTGAAATATATTTTAGATAGCTTGGCACTGCAAGTGCACAGCGAGACAAAAATCAATTGCTGTAATATTTAAACGACCACAATTAACTATTAAAGTGTATGTATAGCAACAATTTTTTTATATGTATTTAATTTGGATGGAGTAGGAAAAGAATACAAGTGAATTTTTACTTTAAATTAGCTTAACCACTTGACCTCCAGAAGATTTACCCCCTTTCATGACCAGGCCATTTTTTGCGATACGGAAAAAAAAATTGGATAAAATCCGAATCATTTTCAAATCGTTTTCAAATACTTTTCAAATTTTAATAGTTTTCAAATACGAAAAGTTTTCAAATTCGAAGAGTTTTCAAATTTGAATTTGAAAAGTCCTTGAATTTGAATAGTTTTCCAATTTCCAAAGAGAACAAAGTAGATTAGAAAACAAATAGAACAGAAAAAAAAAATAGACTAAAAAAGAATATAACAGAAAACAAAAGAATAGAATACAACAGAGTAAAACTGCTCTGTTCCACTCCACCACATTATATTCTTTCATTTTCTGTTATATTCCCCTCTATTGTATTCTATGTTTTTCCATTCTATTCCTCCACTTTCCACTCCACCCCATTCTCCTTGGAAATTGGAAAATGGTTAGAATTCGAAAACTGTTCAAATTCAAAAACCATTCAAAAACAATTTGAATTTGAAAATTAACCTTTTGATAAGTTTAAGTTCCTGAAAAGTTTAAGTTTAAACTTTTGAGAAGCTTAAACTTTTGAAAAGCATAAACTTTTGATAATTTTAAACTTTTCATAAACTTTTGCTAAACTTTTACTAAGCCTAAAATAGGTTAAAAAAAAAGGCATAGCGTTTT
>BLSH010517591.1:1095779-1111959 GCA_018402905.1 Glandirana rugosa | reverse complement strand
GAAGGTGTATTTTATTCGGCTCTACCTTTTACATACCATATAGTGAGTCTTTTACCCTACAACGTTTGTCTTCGTTAGTAATGATCTCAACTCGCTTGTGGACCTTCAAGCCCAAGACGACCAGGCAGGCTTGAAGCCCTGTTTCAGGCCCAGGCCCAGGCCTGCCTTGGGCTTGCTAGCGTGCCTGTTGCTTGGGGTAACTTTAGTTACCCCTGGGCTTGAAAATCCGTGTTTTTACCGACATCCTTTCAGGACCTTTCGGGGTCTCCCGACGTTTTCCTTCATTTTACCCCCATTCCCATCCCGTTCACGGGATGTTTTTTTACCCCGTGCGATCGTTCGGGTTCCGTCCGGACCCGGACCCGGACTTTGTCCCGAAGTTCGGACGGACCAGCAGAACCCGAACTTCCAGGTGTTCGCTCAACTCTAGTAATGATTGCTTCTGTTTGCAACATCCCATTTTCTGAGTGATATACCATACATTTTCCATCTCGGCTTATTTTATGTGGAAGAGGACACATTATTAGTGTAGAAAAAAAGAACTAATAAAAAAGAATGAACCAGAACACAGACATTTTTTTCTTGCCTAACAACATTTAATTGCTATTTCAATGTTTTTCCTCTTAATTGGAGTGGACCAGTGTGCTTGCAAGAGTTTTTCAGAGTGCAGTAATATGTGTGGAACAAAAGTTTTTAATTAGCACAAAAACTGCTTAAAAATGTAATGCACAAAATAATTATTCCATTGTCTAACAACATCTTTTGCAAAAAAATGTAAATTATTTCTCTATTATATTGGTAAAGGCATTGAGGGACAATTTATTCAGTTCGGTCTGAATTCTTGTGTCACTAAAAGAAAATTAATTTTGTAAAAGAAGAAAAGGCTTTTAAAAAAAGCTAAAACAAATATATGACTGTTATTTTCTGCCCAACAATACCATGCACTACATAAAAGTAATTGTTTCTTCTTCTTAGGCCGGGTTCACAATGCTCCGACACGGAAGTCGGACGACTTCCGATACAACTTTACCCTGCGACTTCATGTCCAATTTCCATGCGACTTCATTGAACGGGATCCGACTTTGATCTGACCATACCACGCCCTTTGAGTCTGGTATGAATCTTGAGGGGGAACCCCACGTAAAAAAAAAAAACGGCGTAGGGTCCCATCAAAATCCATACCAGACCCTTATCCAAGCATGCACCCTGGCAGGTCAGAAAAGGGAGGGACAAGCGAGCACCCTCCTGGACCATACCAGGCCACATGCCCTCAACATGGGGGGGTGAATGCTTTGGGGCAAGGGGGGCTCTGCACCCCCCACCCCAAAGCAACTTGTCCCCATGCTTATGGGGACAAGGGTCTTTTTCCAAAAACCCTGGGTGGTGGTTGTGGGGGTCTGTGGGCAGGGGGCTTGTCGGAATCTGGAAGCCCCCAGATCCCAGCCTCCCATGTGAATGAGAATGGAGTACATTGTACCCTTACCCATTCACCCCAAAAAAAGCAGTGTATTGTAAATAAAAACAAGAGACAGGTTTTGACAAGTCCTTTATTAAAGATTAAGAATGTTTCCCATCGTAGCTCCAACATGTCTTCTTTCTCTGGTTCTGCCACCGATGTGTTGTTCCTCCGGTCTTCTCCCTCTGCTGCTGTCTTCTCTGCCACTACTGTGTTCTCCGCTGACCCTGGCTCCCACAGATGTGTCATCTCCAATGTCTGTCAGTTCTTATATAGCCATGGGGCATGGCCATCTTATGACGTCACCCCATGCTCATTCACATAGGGGGGTTGGGATCTGGGGGCCCCCTTGTTAAATGGGGCTTCCAGATTGCAATAAGCCCCCACCCACAGACCCCCACAACCACTGCCCAGGGTTGTCGGGAAGAGGATCTTGTCCCCATCAACATGGGTCAGAGCCCTCCTGCCCCAAAACACCCACCCCCACATGTTGAGGGCATGTGGCCTGGTATGGTTCGGGGGATGCGTGGATAAGGGTCTGGTATGGATTTTGGGGGACCCTGCGCCTTTTTTTGGGGGGAGGTGAGGGGTTTCCCCTCAAAATCCATACCAGACCAAAGGATCTGGTATGGTCTTGGGGGGGACCCCACACCATTTTTTTTTTGGCATGGGGATCCCCTTCAAGATCCTCAGAGCATGCTACAAGTTGGATCAGTTAAGATGATGATCCGACTTGGATGCAGCTTCCATTCAAGTCAATGGGCTTAAATCATGCCCAAGCCTTACAGTACAATTTCCAGATGAAGTATGTATCTATTTTGATCTACTTCATGACAAATATCTCATTGCATTATGCACCTTTATAATAAGAGAAATAACACTCTTATTGCCTTGTGATTTTATGACCATGTCTATATGTTCTATAAGTTTGCAAGGGGCACATTTCGACTCTCCTCTCAATGTACAGCTCACTAAGGTTTGGCCTTTGTGGTTCATCATTTGATTCAGTGCATCAAAGATAAACTGAGGAATAAAGAACTATCAAAACTTTGAAATAGAAAAAAAAATATGACTGTATGAGTATGGTAACTCCCATTTTTTTCTACTTTTTGTATAAATAAAATCAAGATTTTTTTATGTCAATTTTTTTCTGTCATTTGGGGTGCTGTGATTTATAATGCATGACTACCAAAGTACCTTTGTACTGTTCTTTTAATTAAAAAAAAAAAGGAAAACAAATTAATAACAAAACCAACAGGACACTGCAGGATTTTTTTTTTCTCGCAGTGTTTAGTAGATGCTCCAAGTCGATACAGGCGGGGTAACTTAATAATAACTTTATACTGTATATATATCACATCAGCAAGGAATGAAGATGTTAAAAAAACACATGAATGGAACATTAATGTAACTCTACATAACCTAAAAAATATTCTAAGAGAACAAAACAGTCTAGAGAGTTCTGTATAAAATGTATTATCAATTTATCAGAATTATATTTTATAAATAAGACAGAAGCTACATGTGAATTTTTTTTACTAAACCTGAAAATTTAAAAACGTAAAAAAAAAAAGAATTTACAAAAAATAGCAAATGTTGCAGTCAGTGACTGAATAGCAAAAATTGTTAAAAATGAATGTGTGCATCACTGCAGAGGTCTGGGAATGATGATATTAAACACAAAGGAAATGTAAATGCTGCAAAACAATACTAAAAATGTCTCAGAAAAATTATTGATTTTACAAAAGCAGAAGCTCCAAATTTTGCTCATTGAGTTCCTTAGGGATAAATCTACTTTTTTTTTATCAAGGCGTGTTTATTTTTTTTTGGGGGGGGGATCTATTTAAGGTAGCAGTGTATAAATAATAAGGTGTGTATGGCGCTCACCTCTACCCAGTGTAAATAAACTTTTCATAAAAAAACAATATAAGTATTGCAGTGATAAATACAATACAGCTACTTAAAATAAAATTGCAATGATAGAGCAGTTGTGCATTTCAGAAAACCATACTAAGATCATAAGTAATAGTGAGGAATAAATTCACAGTGGCATGAATGAAAAAAGTCCATCAGATTTGTGCTAGGCTTAAATAAATCACAGTAATTATTTGTTCATAGTAATTTCCTGTTATACAGTAAAGAAGAGGCAGGGATTCCTTCAACCGTGCTCTAAAAGGGGGTGCTGGAAAATCCTTAAAAAGTGCTTCACCACAAACGTGTGCCAGGGGTTCACACTCTCCGGACAACAGCTCAAAATGCGCCAAATTCAAATATGATACAGCAAACAGGTTCACCAGATGCAGCGTCAAACATCCTCCCTCAGAGGGGACAGCCCATGGAAACAAATACCAAGGATCCTCATTGCGCAACACAGTTTAATTAAAACAATATAAAAACAGTGCAAGAACTCTTTAACCAGTTCAGATCCGTGGTATAGCCGAAAGACGGCTACAGCGCAGATCTCAATTGCCTGGCGGATGTCCATGGATGTCTGCCCCCTTGAGTGCTCCCCCCGCACACTTACAGCCTATGGCGGCACGCTCTTGCGGCCGTCACATGCAGCGTGGACATGCCCGTGGGTTGGGCGGACTCGATGTCCGTCGGAGACCCGCGATCACCTGTTAGAGCTGCAGAAGGTGGAACCACCAAAGTAAACACGGCGGTTCTCCGTTCTGTGAAGGGGGCATAGCAGATCCCTGTCCCTGCCAGCCCAGCCCCCTCACAGTTAGAACACATAAACGGAACACAGTTAACCACTTCACTGCCCCCTTAGTGTTAACCCCTTCCCTGCCAATGACATTTACTCTGTAATCAGTGGACATTTACATTTCTGATCGCTATATAAATGTCATTGGTCCCAAAAAAGTGTCAAAAATGTCCGACATGTCCACTGCAATATCACAGTCCTGATAAAAATTGCAGATCGCGGACATTACCAGTAAAAAAAAAATAATAATAAAAACGCCATAAATCAATTCCCATAGTTTGTAGATGCAATAACTTTTTTTACCAAAAATATGTAGAAGAATATATATTGGGCAAAACTGATGAATATTTTTCTTTTTTATATTTTATTTTGGATATTTATTATAGCAAAAAGTAAAAAATATTGTTCTTTTTTCAAAATTGTCGCAGAGGTGATCAAATACCACCAAAAGAAAGCTCTATTTGTGGGAAAAAAATGATAAAAATTTTGTTTGGGTACAACGTCGCACCACCGCGCAATTGTCATTCAAATCACGACAACGCTGAAAGCCGAACATTGGTCTGGGCAGGAGGGGAGTGTAAGTGCCCAGTAAGCAAGTGGTTAAAGTTTACACTCACATGTATATGTGCCAATATGCCGGCACTAGCAATAACAGCGGGTGTGGATGCGGCTGGTTCCGTGTCTATGCGGTGTGCGTTCCACTGCTCCAAAAGTCGGGACCAGGAAAGATGGAAATGACGTCAGGAAGAGGCGTGGCTTCGGAAGACACGGAACCAGCCGCATCCACACACGCTGTTATTGCTAGTGCCAGCATATTGGCACATATACATGTGAGTGTAAACTTTAAAGAGTTCTCACACTGTTTGTATATTGTTTTAATTAAACTGTGTTGCTCAATAAGGATTCTTGGTATTTGTTTCCATGGGCTGTCCCCAGAGGCGTAACTAGAACCTTCAGGGCCCCGGTGCAAGAAATGATGAAGGGCCCCCTGATCCCTGGCCAGGGCCCTTCCCTCTTCCCACTGATCCTGGGGCCCTTTACGCCTATTGAGGGTCCCTTTATTACGGTACTGCAGTGGGGCCCTTTCACAAGTTCTGCAGCAGGCCCCAGGGGGACCAGGGAAGCACACAGGGGCCCTGGGAACAGCAGAAGACAAGTAAACTGGATAGAGGAAAATGGAGGAGATCGGGTCCTCTAAATGCCACCCCCGCCATCCCTCCTATTCAGGTGTATAAGGGAGGCACATGGGCCCCCTGAACCGTGGGGCCCGGTTGCAATTGCAACCCCTGCAACCCCTATCGTTACGCCCCTGGCTGTCCCCTCTGAGGGAGGATGTTTGACGCTGCATCTGGGGAACCTGTTTGCTGTATCATATTTGAATTTGGTGCATTTTGATCTGTTGTCCGGTGAGTGTGAACCCCTGGCACATATTTGTGGTGAAGCACTTTTTAAGAAGGATTTTCCAGCACCCCCTTTTAGAGCACGGTTGAAGGAATCCCTGCCTCTTCTTTATAACAGGAAATCACTATGAACAAATAATTACTGTGATTTATTAAAGACTAGCACAAATCTGATGGACTTTTTCATGGCCCTGTGAATGTATTCCTCACTATTACTTATGATCTTAGTATGGTTTTCTGAAATGCACAACTGCTCTATCATTGCAATTTTATTTTAAGTAGCTGCATTGTATTCATCACTGCGATACTTATATTGTTTTTTTATGAAAAGTTTATTTATACTGGGTAGAGGTGAGCACCATACACGCCTTATTATTTATACACTGCTATGTTTTGATTCAGGCAATTTGCCTGAAGGTAGGTGGGCTGCCCAACCAAAATTGACCTGTTTTCCTGTACCAGTGTCATCTGCGGGGCGCCAACACCTGTTCATTTTACACTTAGGATCTATTTAAGGTAGTTTAGTTTTTCGTTCAGTTTCCTTTGGGTTTATTTATTTGCTTATTGCTTTGTGTATCGTTTTTTCCATTTAGATGCGTACTTAGAAAGAATGTGAAACTATTTGTCAAAAAAATAAGTATAAAGTATTCTAAAAAGAAAGTATTTTTGTTTTGGTCTTCAATAAAATGGCTTGCTGATTGTTCTGTATAATTTTTGGTTTCCTTGGTTGCTCTTACCACTTTACACCGTGCTCTTACCAAACTTCCCTGTTCATACTACTATTCCCCTACCTTCAGCACTCTTCCCTGCTGCCACTCTACACTGCACTTACCACTCTTCACTTGGTCTGTCAGCACTGCGTATACAACCACATCAAGCAACCTATTCTTACCACCGCCATGACCCCCCCTCCCTTCTCCAATCCCTGAAATTCCAGATAAAGGAAAACTCAGTTTCACTTATCCCTAATGATGATTACACCGATCAGCCATGACATTATGATCACTGACAGGTAACGTGAATAATAATAATAATTATATTGTTACAATGGCACCTGAAAGTGGGTGGAATACATTAGGCAACAAGTGAACATGTTGTCCCTGAGATTGATGTGTTAGCAGGAAAACGGGCAAATGTAGGGATTTGAGTGACTTTGACAAGGAACAAGTTGTGATACCTAGATAACTGGGTCAGAGCAACTCCTAAACTGAAGCTGTTTCAGAACGTTCCCGGTCTGCAGTAGTCAGGACCTACTGTACCAAACATGATCCAAGGACGGAAGACTGGCAAACTGGAAAAAGGTTTATGGGTGGCCAAGACTCACTGATGCACGTGGGGAGCAAAGGATGGCTCATGTAGTCCAAGACAATAGAAAAGTTACAGCAGTTTAAATTGCTGAAAAGGCTAATTCTGGTTCTGATAGAAAGGTGTAAGAACACACAGTGCAACTCTGTGTGTTGCATATAGGGTCTCGTAGCCACAGACCGGTCAGAGTGTCCATGCTGACCTGTGTCCAGAGCCCAAAGTGCCTACAATATGCATGTAAGCATCAGAACTGGACTACAGTGTAAAGAAAGATGATTTGAAGGACACAACAAGTTTGAGGTGTGGCCTCCACATTCTCCAGATTTCAATCCAATCGATCTGTGGGATGTGCTAGAAAAACAATTCCGATCCATGGATGCCCCACCTTACAACTTGCAAGACTTAAAGGATCTGCTACTGACAGCTTGTTGACAGATACCACAGTATACCTTCAGACTAGGTCTAGTGGGGTCCATGCCTTTCCAGGTTACGGTGGGTAGTCATAATGTTATAGCTGATCAGTGTATTTGTCTCAGACATCTGCTCCTTATGCTGCTGCCAAGCTGGACAGGTCACTCCTCTACTGGTGAAAGTTGTGCTGAGAGGTAAGGGGTGGCTATGGTGTGGTTTATGAGGAGATAGAGTGTGCAGAGGGACAACAGGGAGCTGGTGCTGTACTGGGAAGTGAAGTACTCCAGAACGTACTTAAAGAGGCGCCGGTAACTTTTAGACTTGCAAGGTAGTCAGATTAAAGAAAACTTCAAACATGCTTAATAGCTCTGGCAAGGTGGCTTCCACCCAGCAAGGCTTCCTTCTATAGGTATGTGCCAGATACCACAGCATACCTTCAGAGGTCTAGTGCAGCATGGTGCAGCAGCAGTAAAGACTAAGTGCCCTGTTGCAGTAACAGAACTGTATTGAAGTTAAACTTCAACAAAGCATAACTACCCATTGGGAAGAAAACACGACCAGGCGCACTCACAGAATGATGCAGTCAAGAGTATAACAGAAGGTTTTGGGTGCACTGACAGCATCTGTCTGGAATGCGGCCTGGCCAGTTCGTATCCAAACAGGGAGGCTTTCAGGAAGGATTGGGTGTCCCTACTCTTTCCCATACAAAAAATTAGAGTGTTTGGCGCTACTCTTTCCCTAGTCGTCTGGAACTTTTCTCTGCCCCTGGTTACTGTCCCTGGCAGACAAGGGGCCTTTCCCTACACTACCCACATGTGAGATGCAAGCCAAACCTTGGAGCCAGGTTCTTAAATAGACTCTAATGTGTACAATAAAAATTGCATTCACATTCCAAACTGTGTAAAATGAAACTGTAAAATAAAAAGTCCAATCAATAAATAGTTCACTCACCACTGTGCCACCATTATCCAAATAAAAGTGCTCCGTGTCTCCACCACCATATATGTTGGCTGCTTACCTCAAAACCATGACTCCTGCATTACCAGAAAGGTCAAAGCAAGCTGTGTGTTCCCCTCAGGACTAATGGTTCTGACAGACGAGTGGCAAATCCTCACTCCTTTTTCCTCAATATGAGATACACAGGTCCTCAGACACTCAGGAACACTAGATATATAGGAAGGAAAGGGAAGCACACAAGATCTAATGCTCTCTGTTTAAAAGTTTTAATGTATAAAGGATAAATATTGCACTTACAGAGTGAAGCACTGCTGCCAGTGCTAGCTTAGATGCACATGTCAAACACATGTTGGCATTTGGTTCTGTAGCAAGGCGGCCGAGGGACAACGTCACGCCCAAGGCTCTGTCGCGTTACATCCAAATCTGAGACTTCTTCAGTAGGAGTGGAGCCGCCATCCACCTGCTCTTTAAATACCTACACAGCTACTAGTTACCAAACAACAAGCAGCTGATAGTTCTCACTCAATTAGTACAGCCAAGATACTTCTAAGGGACTACAGTGCCCAGCAATACCAATATGAAAAACAAAAATTAATGGACTAAAATTAAAATGGTTTAAAAAAAAAAAAAAAGGGTACACCTGGATGCGGAGATCCTAAGACATTGCCAAAACTATCAAAACTACAAAGGATTATTGCAAAAGGGATGGCTGAGGAATACGGTTACCTATATCCATATATACCTGCTAGTTTGGATGAAGAGATACAGAGAATTGGAGCACAGTGGGTAGCTGTTGCTATCCGTGCCTTTCTGAAAATTCCTTTGCACCTCAATTTCAAAGAGCTGTCTCCCAAATATGCTGCCAAGTATGCTCATGTTTCATGAACCTGGAACTATGGCACGATCAAAAGGATCTTCATTACTTCATTACCACTGTGGATGCTAATGGTAAAGATCTACAGTTGCCTGGTCCCAGATATTATTGGTAAGACTGCTGATTAAAAGATATTATTTATTGTGTAGATTACAAATTAGAGTATAGTGGGGTTTGTGTTTTCTTCACTCCACCTCTCCACTGAAAGTTACTGTGGGGACCTTTCCTGTTGTAGCTGTTGCTGGATTGTACCTTGAAATACCAGCAAATACAGGAAACACTTTACTTGGATCATGCTGGCCTACGTTTGCGGATTGCCAGTGTGACTTCTTACTTGCCTGAAAATGTGCTGATTGATGACAAGGAGTCTCAGCATGTTTGTTCCTCAGTTGAGAAGAGTTGGTTTCAGTTCCCGGCTGGGGTGAAGAAGCCTGAGACCACAACTATTGAGTGCAAGGGGATCTTGTTGGCCAGGAAGGTGGAACACTCTTTACCGAAGTTCTGATCCCTTGCACAATCGCATGGTAAAGTTGCTGCTTCTACACAGCCATGCATCTCGTCCCCGGGAGTTGTCCCTATGCAAAAAGGGAAACTGCTGGGAAGAAAACAATGTTGATGATATTGTTATATTGAAATTAAAATACCTGTCAGACTTTGGTGCTCCAAAGATGATGGGAAAAAGCTAGTTAAAAAGATAGGATGTACTCTGGCAAAAAAGGTCAAGATTTCTTTATGTTTGATCAATGGACTCAAGGTTATTTAAGGACTATGCCAAACACCAGGTGGCATAAGTTTGCCAACCTGTGTGAGTTACCTTCACACCCCATGGATTCTACATCTGTGATTTTTTGATATAATGGAAAAGGGGTGCCACCCTTGAGGGGTTGGGCCCATTTTCAACTTTTAATGTATATTTGCTATGTTATTATGACAACTGATTTCTTACTACTCCTGGACAGGGGTAAGCAACCTTTTCACTTATGTATATAGTGCACTAAAGGTTATTATAGTGATAGGATGTGTTCCTTTGCTATTCGTGCTTTCTTTCAGGTGCTCCAGCACCCACTTTGCCCTCCTTGGCTAAGGAGGTCTGATAATTTTGGCAAAGAAATAGTTTGATAATTTTTCTTTTTCTCGATACAGGTGTAAATAGTAGATAGGTAGTTAAGATTTTGGGTCGCTTACCCTCAATTTTCTTGTGCTGCTCATGTGGTCCGCCACACTCCAACTTGTAAATACTATTTCTCTTTTATATTTGTTGCCCTTGTGTGACATGCCACTTCTTAAAATACAAATGTTATGTGCATTTATTTCCTGTGGTTTACAATGTACTGTACATCTAGAAAGAAAGGTGAAATTATGGTTTAAATTGGTATTGCTGTAAATGTAAGTCCTGGTTGAAGTTATAGAGATAGATATGCAGCCAGACAGGCATGATGGTCTGTTGTATGTTGTCTTTCCCTGTTCACCCCTCCCATCCATGTTGTGCCAGGACATCCGTTATTAGGCTTGAGAACAAAGTTTTTTTTTGCAAACTCCGAGATGTAGTTTTGTTGGCCGGGGGAGAGTGTAGCACCCTGGCCTTGCACAGGGATGCTGTCAAATCTAGTTTACTAGGTGATAACTAACCTGGTCAATTGTTAGGGGATTTCTT
This sequence comes from Glandirana rugosa, assembly GCA_018402905.1. Lineage (NCBI taxonomy): Eukaryota > Metazoa > Chordata > Amphibia > Anura > Ranidae > Glandirana > Glandirana rugosa. Next base: position 1,101,195 of record BLSH010517591.1, on the reverse strand, counting down.
GATTCTTTTCCTAACTCTGAGTTTGCTGCACCTCTCTTCTCTACCACTGGGTGGCATTGTTACCTATGGCATTGGAACGATTAGGTGCATATGAACTTGCAAAATGAGTGGATGGGTTACTCCAGCCAATTGGCAGGGGTTTTCTTGGGCCCCATAGACTGCTGAGAGAGCCTATTTATGTGGGAGGAGTCAGGTGATCTGTGTTCTGTGCCACCTGGATGGCTGTCTGGGTGGATGTATGTTGAAAGCTAATGAGTAAAATACTGCGCTACCAATAAAAATAAGTAACACAAGCAGCCAGCACGATCAGCTTTAACATAAACTGAACACAAATTATACTCCAAATAGTGCAGCGCTATTAAATCTTGAATGTAAACCCACTGTTTAAAGTGATAAAAAATACTTGTGATAAGTATAAGGTGCTTAGTAGTATAGGCAAATATTACCCAATGTGCAACATGTTTCCAACCAACGTGTATATAAACATCTATAGAAAACTCATAAATAAACTAGTCCATGAAGGTATACAGTCTTTATAAATCAATCCATGTGTGTTGAATCGTGAACTGCGATCTCAAAATCCACCAGCATGCAAAGTGAACCTCCACCATTTATAGATAGGGTACCCTTACCAGATGCTTCTGGGTATATGAGCATAAAGCAGGTTATGGTCAACCATCCAGGACATCAACCAAGCTCCGCGGTTAGACACCCACAGCATGGAATCATAGGGTAGTCACTCCACAGGAATCCAGGAACAGCTTTGAGAAAGTTTGAGAAAGCACATGGTGAAACAAACAGCAATTTCTTCATAACAAAGAAAGGTCCACGGTGATATCTCCTGTATCCTTTTTTGTCTGGATTTTGTTCCGAACTGTTCCTGGATTCCTGTGGAGTGACTACCCTATGATTCCACACTGTGGGTGTCTAACCGCGGAGCTTTAGTACACCCCTCACCTTTTTGTAAATATTTTACTATATCTTTTCATGTGACAACACTGAAGAAATAACACTTTGATACAATGTAAAGTCGTGACTGTACGGCTTATATAACAGTGTAAATTTGCTGTCCCCTCAAAATAATTCAACACAGAGCTATTAATGTCTAAACCGCTGGCAACAAAAGTGAGTAAATCTTAAGTGAAAATGTCCAAATTGGGCCCAATTAGCCATTTTCCCTCCCCCGTGACTCATTCGTTTTATAAGGTCTTAGGTGTTAATGGAGAGCAGGTGTGTTAATTTTGGTGTTATCGCTCTCACTCTCTCATACTGGTCATTGAGAGTTCAACATGGCACCTCATGGCAAAGAACTCTGAGGATCTGAAAAAAAGAATTGTTGCTCTACATAAGGATGGCCTAGGCTATAAGAAAATTGCCAAGACCCTGAAACTGAGCTGCAGCACGGTGGCCAAGACCATACAGCAGTTTAACAGCACAGGTTCCACTCAGAACAGGCTTCGCCATAGTCGTCCAAAGAAGTTGTGTGCACTGCTCAGCGTCATATCCAGAGGTTGTCTTTGGGAAATAGACGTATGAGTGCTGCCAGCATTGCTGCAGAGGTTGAAGAGGTGGGAGGTTAGCCTGTCAGTGCTCAGACCATACACCACACACTGCATCAAATAGGTCTGCATGGCTGTCGTTCCAGAAAGAAGCCTCTTCTAAACATGATGCACAAGAAAGCCCATAAACAGTTTGCTGAAGACAAGCAGACTAAGGACATTGATTACTGGAACCATGTCCTGTGGTCTGATGAGACCAAGATAAACTTATTTGGATTTAGATGATGTAAAGCATGTGTGGCGGCAACCAGGTAAGGAGTGCAAAGACAAGTGTGTCTTGCCTACAGTCTAGCATGTTGGTGGGAGTGTCATGGTCTGGGGCTGCATGAGTGCACTGGGGAGCTACAGTTCATTGAGAGAAGCATAAATGCCAACATGTACTGTGACATACTAAAGCAGAGCATGATCCCCTACCTTCGGAGACTGGGACACAGGGCAGTATTCCAACATAAGGACCCAAAACACACCTCCAAGACGACCACTGCCTTGTTAAAGAAGCTGAGGATAAAGGTGATGGACTGGCCAAGGGTGTCTCCAGACCTAAACCCTATTGAGCATCTGTGGGGCATTCTCAAATGGAAGGTGGAGAAGCACAAGGTCTCTAACATCCACCAGCTCTGTGATGTCATCATGGAGGAGTGGAAGAGGACTCCAGTGGCAACCTGTGAAGCTCTGGTGAACTCCATGCCCAAGAGGGTTAAAGCAGTGCTGGAAAGTAACAGTGGTCACACAAAATATTGACACTTTGGGCCAGATTTAGACATTTTCACTAAGGGGTGTACTCACTTTTGTTGTCAGCAATTTAGACATTAATGTCTGTGTGCTCAGTTATTTTGAGGGGACAGCAAATTTACACTGTTATACAAGCTGAACACTCACTACTTTACATTGTAGCAAAGTGTAATTTTTTCAGTGTTGTCACATGAAAAGATATAATAAAATATTTACAAAAAATTCCCAAAATATTGTGGGAGATTAGCTCGTGGGGATCATTCTTCAGAAGAAAAGATTCAGCATGGAGTTCAGTTTCTTTAAAATCTGGCAGCTTAACGGGTTTTATTATTAAAGGTTTGCAAGCTCAAAACACATAAAAGAACAGAAAACAAAACCTTGCCATCCAGCACCAAACTAAACAATCAGTTTCCTCTCTATACAGTGTGGGGCTGTCCCTGACACCCACAAACATAAGCACAGTGCAAACCTTGTCCTTTGAGTCCAAAGAAGAGCTCACTCAGCTTTTTTCCTCTGAGATCTAAGATAGAGCTCTCCTCTGCTCTCTTCCTGGTCATTAAATGCAGGTGGAGAGGGGTTTGAGTTGACCAGAAAGTCCGGGCCAGACCCAGCTCTGCCATGGTGGCTGGCAAAACCCAGTCGGACTCTCGCTAGTCACCTCAAAACGATCGCATGCGAGGCGACAAGTATCACTCGTCCATTGTGACGCCTCGCATAACGTCACAATATATAAAGCAACTATATCTCTCCCTATGCTTAAAGCCAGGAAGTACATCTCTTATTCATATACAATCTTATTAAAATTTAGATAAAATTAATTAAAAAATAAAAGTACCCTCAGAGAATGTATACATATAAAAAAGCAAAGGCCATACAGAGGTTCTGGAATGCTACTCTGATGTGGGTGAGGTTTTTTGTCCTGCTGCATCCGGAATAAGAACCTCTGCCTCAACTCTGGGACCATCACGTTCTCTCCAAACAGGCCCTCCGGGCATGCTACAATCTGCTCCAGGGTCCTCTTCTGGCAGCGCCATCACCGTTCAGCAGGCGCCATTCTCCAAGGAATTGATAGCCAGCTCCGCAAGCAGACAGGCGGGAACCTGATACAGGCACACAGCACTTTTTAAGCTCTCCTTTCACTTAGCCAGAGGAATTTTGGAGCCATTAAACTTGGGCACCAGAGCCAGGGTCGAACCTAAGGGTGTTATGATGGTTCCTGGTCCTCCTTCCACGCCCACTGCAAAAAGGGATATATCCTGCCAATTATCAACAAGTGAGGGGAGGTTCAGGGTGCTGCGGTGGCAATAAACACTCCAGTTGTAGTAACAGAACTGTTTTGAAGTTTAAGTAAAGCACAACTACACAGCTGGGGGGAGAATGATGCATTGAAGAGTAGGTCTTGGGTGCAGCGACAGCGTTTGAGAGGTGGCATGCACTTGGCCGATCCGTACCCAAATAGGGAGGCTTTCAGGAAGGATGGTGTTTGACCAGCTGCCTCCCTGGCCAGTACCAGCCAGGTAAACAAAGAGCAAACCACTTCTGGCTTCATTCATCACAGAGGAAGGGGAGGAATGGATGTTCCTCCTTCTCCTCTGAGCTTGACTGACCCAACTGCTTGCAGAGTTACCAGGATGGCAGAGCCCAGGAATGGTGGCAGGCAACATGGGGGGGGGGGGGTTCCAAACCCTGTAAAAATTATTTTGTAGCTGTAAAGCCACTTGATCACTTTTACCGGAAAGCCCATTGCCAGCTGCAAATGTTGATACCAGGATCATGGCTGCACTTGCAGCCATGATCCTGGTATAAACACTTCTTGTCCAGGACATGTATGTAAGTATGCTGAATGGAAAGTGGTATTAACCATGCCCCTTTAGGAGACTTCCACTGGTAGTGTAATTAGGCCACACGCAATATTTGGTGTCGTTCACTACGTGTGCTGCTTTACTACTCTGCACCTATTCTCTAACAAAAAAGCTCTGGATAACACAATTTCTTTTGTAACAACTCTCCATCTCTATAACATTCTCCCTCACTTTCTCTCTCCCTTCTCTCTTCTCTCTCCCTCTCCCCTCTCTCTTCCATTCTGTAGCGTACCCCCTTAGGGGCTGCTTGTGGATGCAGTCCTATTCTCTCACTTAGAGCAGAACAATATAGCGCTATCCCCCCAGGAACCGCTGGTGATTGGAATATCTCCCACCCTGCACAGCCAGGCACAGAGAATATTCCACAGCACTCTGGAGTTACGAACCAGTCCTTGCAGATTTGCTTTTTTATTTTATTAGGGGTATTGAAGGATAGGGATTAGGGTATTATGGAATGCCCACTTGATCAAAGTAGTATAACTCTTTAGGGACACAACTATATACAGTCCATATATACACTTTCCTTCTACCTCCAGCACAAAGCTTACAACTCCCAGGGCTAGCTGGCACTGTTTGGATGGCCTGACAAGAGAGCAATCAGACCATAGCAGGCAGGTACCATTGGCCCCTTTGGTAGTGTAGCAAAAAGTCCTAGTGCCCAGCTGGCCTTCGCCTGTGGCCACTGATCTCAGCACCACCTTTTCAGGCACTGCCAGCCCACCTCTCACCAGCCTTCTTGGCCAAGACTCCACAGTCCTCCCAGAATCACTCTGCATCCATCACAGACTGCTCTCTCCCAATACTCTCAGGTATGCCTCTCAGTCCTCTGACTGTAACACTCATCAGCCCACCTGGCTGTCTTCCTCCCTGGAGATTTGCCCGGCAGTGTCCTCCTGTTGTCCTCTCCTTGGTCCCGTGCTTCCGGTCAGGACACCTCTTTGTCATGAAGAGAGTCCCTTCCACACCCAAACCCAGGCCCAAGGTCTCTCTCTCTCTCTCTCACCCTTTCTCTCTATCTCTCTCACTCTGCCTCTCCCCCCTCCCCCTCTCTTTTGCTCTCTCTCTCCCCCCCTCTCTCTCCTTCTCTGTCTCTCTCCCTGCTCTTCCCTCCCCTCCCCTTCTCTCCCTCTCTCTCTCCCCCTTTCTCTCTGCCTCTCCCCCCCTCTCCCCCCCCCCTTCCCCCTCCCTCTCCCTCTCCCCCCCTCTTTTTCTCTCTCTCTCCATATCTTTCTATTTTTCTCTCTCCCCTCTCTCTCTCCCTCT
>BLSH010517591.1:1075331-1091312 GCA_018402905.1 Glandirana rugosa | reverse complement strand
CAGACTCGTGACTGTCCGACTGGGAGATGGGGAAGTTGGAGACGTCGTTACGACCGTCAGGAATATGTAGATAAAGGGTTTCTGTTGGAGACCTATACTGCGACTTGTGCACGTGAGTTGAAGAAACTAGTAGGTACCGCTCCGGATAAGACTCACTTGGACAGGACAATTTGGTGACATACCAGAACCGGTGGTACGACGTCAAGTCAAAGTCCCAGAACCGTTAGAAGAATATAATATATATTCTATATATATATGTCCCTCACGTCTTAATAATCCGTTCAACATAAAAACTCCTTATTAAAATAATAACTTGTTGTTGGTACAAGAGTTACTTAATGAGTTTTTGGAATCATTGAGAACATGGTTGTTGTTCAATAATAAAATTATTCCTCAAAAATACAACTTGCCTAATAATTCTGCACTCCCTGTATATATATATCTTATATATAATATAAGAAGATTGCCAAGACCCTGAAACTGAACTGCAGCATGGTGGCCAAGACCATACAGTGGTTTAACAGGACAGGTTCACTCAGAATAGGCCTCGCCATGGATGATCAAAGAAGTTGAGTGCACGTGTTCAGCGTCATATCCAGAGGTTGTCTTTGGGAAATAGATGTATAAGGACTGCCAGCATTGCTGCAGAGGTTGAAGGGGTAGAGGGTCAGCCTGTCAGTGCTCAGACCATACGCTGCACACTGCATCAAATTGGTCTGCGTGGCTGTCATCCCATAAGGAAGCCTCTTCTAAAGATGATGCACAAGAAAGCCCGCAAACAGTTTGCTGAAGACAAGCAGAGTAAGGACATGGATAACTGGAACCATGTCCTGTGGTCTAATGAGACCAAGATAAACTTATTTGGTTCAGATGGTGTCAAGCGTGTGTGGCGGAAACCAGGTGAGGAGTACAAAGACAAGTGTGTCTTGCCTACAGTCAAGCATGGTGGCGGGAGTGTCATTGTCTGGGGCTGCATGAGTGCTGCCGGCACTGGGGAGCTACAGTTCATTGAGGGAACCATGAATGCTAACATGTACTGTGACATACTGAAGCACAGCATGCTTCAGTATGTCACTGCCCGGAATACTGCCCGGAGCCTGGGGTTCAGAACAGTATTCCAACATGATAATGACTCCAAACACAACTCCAAGACAACCCCTGCCTTGCTAAAGAATCTGAGGGTAAAGGTGATGGACTGGCCAAGCATGTCTCCAGACCTAAACCCTATTGAGCACCTGTGGGGCATCCTCAAATGGAAGGTGGAGGAGTGCAAGGTCTCTAACATCCACCAGCTCTGTGATGTCATCATGGAGGAGTGGAAAAGGACTCCATGGGCAACCTGTGAAGCTCTGGTGAGCTCCATGCCCAAGAGGGTTAAGACAGTGCTGGAAAATAATGGTGGCCACACAAAATATTGACACTTTGAGCCCAATTTGGACATTTTCACTAAGGGGTGTACTCACTTTTGTTGCCAGTGGTTTGGATATTAATGGCTGTGTGTTGAGTTATTTTGAGGGGACAGCAAATGTACACTGTTATGCTAGCTGTACACACTTTATACTTTACATTGTAGCAAAGTGTCATTTCTTCAGTGTTGTCACATGAAAAGATATAATAAAATATTTGCAAAAATGTGAGGGGTGTACTCACTTTTGTGAGATAATATATATATATATATATATATATATATATATATATATATATATATATATGTGTGTGATTCTGCGCAGCGTGGCCGCCCTGTAGCAGTAAATCTGTTATGGGGCAGTTGGCAAATGATTAACAACACTTTACTTCTGCCTTACTTCCTGGACAGACTATAGGTCATGACACAGGAATGAGTTGACCAGCTGACCTCATTAGCACACCCTGCATCATCTACCCTCCTACCTACCCACCCATTTCCAGGTGTTTCTTTAAATGAAATGCAATCCATCAGTGATCACTGTTCTCATTAAATACACAGGCATCATTTTTTTTATACTTTAACTTTCATCTTGCGTAGATTGTTTATTTGGCAGAGTGTGCTGAGAGATCAGATAACAGCCTTTGTGGATAGAGCTGTAATATTGAAAGCAGGAGAATTGTGTTCTGGGTTCTGTACAGCTCACCATATACTATACAATCTAATTGTACAATCTCCTTTAGATCTGCCATCAACCATGTAGTGCAAGGGCCTACCTGATTAGATACAAGGTGATTGGCTAGATAGGTACGTCCTCCCATTCCATAGGTCTGGTAAACCTAAAAGAAATTGTACAAAGACTGTACAATCAGATTGCAATATGTATGGGCATCTTTATACAAGTACATAGGAGGGAGTAGATGGAAACACTCAGCTGTCAAGCATCGTTCACATCTCTGTGTAGCAGGAACTCACATTTCCACATGCATTTTTTTTCGGGGGGGGGGCATTTTGGAGAATTTTCACTTTTTACGTATAGGGCAGCCCATCCACATGAATAGATTGCCCTACATACAACAATCGCCCCAAAGAAACTCCAGAACTTTTTTAGAGCAAGCTTGGTACGTTTTTCACCATGATTTTTGGTGCCGCATATTTCTGAAATGCAATGCAAAGAGTGCATCTTCTGTGCAGTTTTCTGTGTTTGGAAATACAATTGTTGACAACAACAATTGGGCACCATTTCTCCCAATGACACCAACAATGAAGCACAATCCCCCCACTGACATGAATCATGGGGTGCAATTCATTCTAGTGACATCAACGATGGGGCACAATCCTTTCCAGTGGCACCAACGATGTTTATTTTCACTGATGCCAGGATGTTTTCTTCTCCCACTGGCCACAGCTCTGTCTCTGACTTTGGTTGAAAAGTCTGAAGACCCCTGCTCTAATCCCTTGTTCAGTACTGAGTCATGTAATGACATAGGGGTTGGAGGAAGGGCAGCCAGCGGACAAAATGACTCCTCTAGTGAAGGGCATGCTTGAATGCAGGCACAGGCCAGCGTACAGTCCTACATGTCTATCCTGTGGTCCATTGTTGGCTTCCTGCTACTAAGGCTTGAACATCCCACTCGGCTAAGCAGCTGGCAAGACCATTAGGCACTCATGTCACTCCAGCTTCACTCTATTAGGGGCCCTGAGATGAAGGCGAAAGAGAGGCCTTCCTCATCATATCAGGCTCACCCACCAAGTATGTGGCACACATCAAACGATGGGGGACATGGGCATCCGATACTCCTGGAAGTGTTGAATGACAAAAACACTAATGGATGCTGCAGCACTAGAGTGGAAAAAAGGAAGCCATGGGCCACCTGGGAGATGAGTAAATTCATTCTCTTGCAGGGAAATGACACCTGGATTTATTCAGTGACATAGCAAAGAATCTTTTTAAAGTGGATCTCAACATCACCAAGGTTAACTATTGTTTCCGTTTTTTTTTTTCCACTTTCCTATTTTATTTTAATATTTCCAGATGTTTCATCATTCACTTGATTGTTTTTCCTTTCTTGATTTCAAATCTCATAATTGTATGCCAGTTAATAGATGACAATGTTATCTCATTTTATTAATATCTCGGAAAATGACTCCAAGAAGCAGTTAAGTAAGCACAGAGAATAAATTGTGTCTTGCCCATGCAGTGCTAAGAAACAGATTCTGTCTAATGTTAGCCCCTGTGCTGCTTATAATTACATTCCCTTTATTCATCTGCTACTTTCGTCACCCCCAGGGACCAACAGAATAAGCCCCGTGTAAGATTAAAGTTTCTCTGTTCAGAGAGGACTTCCTCTGCCTTCTGATGAGGCAAGGTTTACGTTGGCATCCGGGAGTGTGTGCGCTCACCAAGTCAACTGTTGGCTTTCTTATGGAAGTGATTTGGGTGGCTGTAAGGCTGCCCAATCACTTCCACAAGCACCAAAAAGTAAGGTTTGGTGAACTGGCATGGAAAGTGTTTACGGGTACAATGGAGAGACCTCAGTAAACATCCATTCACTGATCATTTAAAATAAATGAAACCAAAAGCCATGCGTATTACATCACTTCCTGGTTCAGAGCTGCTGTGGCCAGGAAGGAACCTGATCAAGCATGATCTGCACTTGTTCAACTTCATCGGGGTCCATAGATGACATTGGGGGTCAAAACCCTGATCTCTTCTTAAAGAGGACCCGTCACTAGCAATATGCTATCACATAGAGGGCTGTTGCCCCCCTACATGATAGCAATACATTTAATTTAAAAAAGTAACAAATAAACAAAAAAAAAATGACAAGTGTGCTACACATGTTATATACTGCATATTACCATACATGCTAGAATGAGAGCAATAAGTCTAAGGCAATCATTAAACTCTAAACTGATGACCTCTAAAAGCTTTTAAAATATCACCTACGGACAATTTTGAGTACAGAAATGTCTGGCTATTAAATGGGCACGCAATTTAAAGGTTTGACAAAATGGGTGTCTTTATTCAACACAACCTCATCTTTTTATCATTTTTTTAAAATCAGGAAATATATTGTGTATGTGAGCGCTAAGAATAACTTTTTTCTTTTTAAATCAGGTAGAATTTAATAAAGGTTAAAGCATTCCAGAATAAAGTTACAACAGCTGGGTGAAAGCAGAACCACCCTCGTAATCAGCAATTAACAGATATAGATACATCTGAGGTTGAAAAGGTCACAAAGTTGATACCATCATAACGCAAATGTCTGAATATATATCACCTCACAAAATTCTGTCTAATATTAGGTCTATTGGTGACAGACCAGAAGTAGCCAAGCCAGCCATCTCCCGCATCATTTTTTGAATTTTGCAAGGCACGCAACATGTTGAAGAATAACTTTCTCAAAGCGCAAAGTATTCCCCATGTGATGGATCCTTCTGATTTGGTGGTTACTCAGACTTCCAATATTGCAATTACACTTCCCTAGCTTGGAACAAGGCTTTGGAAATAGCCATTCTAGTATTATCAGGTAGCTAATTTCCATCCAAGTTTCCCAAAAGACAAGGTTTGGAATATAGTATTACATTTTTTTGAAAAACCATATTGATAGTGTCATGAAATTTGGCCCAATGTCTGTAAAGCTTCAGGCAGGGCCACAGCATACACCCCTCACATTTTTGTAAATATTTTATTCTATCTTTTCATGTGACAACACTGAAGAAATGACACTTTGTTACAATGTAAAGTAGTGAGTGTACAGCTTGTATAACAGTGTAAATTTACTGCCCCCTCAAAATTACTCAACACACAGCCATTAATGTCTAAACCGCTGGCAACAAAAGTGAGTACACCCCAAAGTGAAAATGTCCAAATTGTCAATATTTTGTGTGGGCACCATTGCCTTAACCCTCTTGGGCATGGAGTTGACCAGAGCTTCACAGGTTGCCACTGGAGTCTTCTTCCACGACATCACAGAGCTGGTGGATGTTAGAGACCTTGCGCCTCTCCACCTTCCATTTGAGGATGCCCCACAGATGCTCAATAGGGTTTAGGTCTGGAGACATGCTTGGACAGTCCATCGCCTTTTTTTTTTTACAAGATAACAGTCCATCAGCTTCTTTAGCAAGGCAGTGGTCGTCTTGGAGGTGTGTTTGGGGTCGTTATCATGTTGAAATTCTGCTCTACGGCCCAGTCTCAATGAAGGGAGGGGATCATGCTCTGCTTCAGTATGTCACAGTACATGTTGGCATTCATGGTTCCCTCAATGAACTGTAGCTCCCAGTGCCGGCAGTACTCATGCAGCCCCAGATCATGACACTCCCACCACCATGCTTGACTGTAGGCAAGACACACTTGTCTTTGTACTCCTCACCTGGTTGCCGCCACACACGCTTGACACCATCTGAACCAAATAAGTTTATCTTGGTCTGATCAGACCACAGGACATGGTTCCAGTAATCCATGTCTTTAGTCTGCTTGTCTTCAACAAACTGCAGGCTTTCTTGTGCATCATCTTTAGAAGAGGCTTCCTTCTGGGATGACAGCCATGTAGACCAATTTGATGCAGTGTGCAGTGTATGGTCTAAGCACTGACAGGTTGACCCCTTCAACCTCTGTAGCAATGCTGGCAGCACTCATATGTCTATTTCCCAAAGACAACCTCTGGATATGACGCTGAGCACATGCACTCAACTTCTTTGGTCGACCATGGCGAGGCTTGTTCTGAGTGGAACCTGTCCTATTAAACAGCTGTATGATCTTGGCCACCATGCTGCAGCTCAGTTTCAGGCTCTTGGCAAAGTTCTTATAGCCTAGGCCATCTTTATATAGAGCAAAAATTCTTTTTTTTAAGATCCTCAGAGAGTTCTTTGCCACGAGGTTCTATGTTGAACTTCCAGTGACCAGTATGAGAGAGTGAGAGTGATAACACCAAATTGAACACACCTGTTCCCCATTCACACCTGAGACCTTGTAACACTAACGAGTCACATGTACCGGGGAGGGAAAATGGCTAATTGGGACCAATTTGGACATTCTCACTTAGGGGTGTACTCACTTTTGTTGCCAGTGGTTAAGACATTAATAGCTGTGTGTTGAGTTATTTTGAGGGGACAACACATTTACACTGTTATACAAGCTGTACACTCACTACTTTACATTGTAGCAAAGTCTAATTTCTTCAGTGTTGTCACATGAAAAGATAGAATAAAATATTTAGAAAAATGTGAGGGGTGTACTCACTTGTATGTATAAGATCACCACGGTCTCTACTGCATTCACTATAGAGAGGAGTCCCCAGAAGGCCTTTTTTATGTTACTTAAGAGGAGTATAATTGACACGCAGTATAATATACAGTTGGAAGAGTCTGTGCCAGACGTTCAAAGAGCTCAGTTGAATGGCCTCCATAGCATCTCATTGGTCCTCAACCAGAGCACCTACATCACCTTCTCAACTCTTCATAGTTTTACAAGGATAGTCTTTAAAATAGGAGGAAAGTAACATAGCAACAAGAGATAAAGCCCTTAGTCATAGTGCGATTTTGCATAAGATTGAATATGGGGTGGGAGAAAGATGCCAGACCCAGGAGAACCAATGTGCCTATACTGCATGTTTAAATTGTAAGATTCCATGCACACTGGGCTTAAAAAACACTGTTTCTATGGGGGCTTTGCTTTTTTTTCTCCTGCCTGTAGAAGTAGCTTAATATTATCCAATGTGTCCATGCACATTAGGGGTTTAGAGGCATATTTCAAGATGAGAGTTTAGGGGCAGAGAAGAAAAAAAGGTGCATTTTTGATACAAGTTTTTAATCAGAACAAAACGCTAAATTCTCCCTATGTGGCGTTTACAAGCGGTCAGAATTTTCATATAATGAAAAATGAGCAGAGGGGAATATTTTTGAAAAAAATCCTTGTAAAACCAAATGCTTAGAAACTCTCCCAAACTCTTGTGCAACACGTGCAATGAACATTTATTTCTGCCAGAGGTTCTGCCATGCTTTTCTGCTCCTAGTGTACATGGATCCTTAAAGGGTTTCCAGCATATTAGGGGGTCCTGTAATTGAACATGGGTAGCAAAATATTCTATGATACACTGCTCAATGAAGCCAGGATGAGATAATAAATTTAGCCAGAAGGCAATACATTTCCACTGAGTTCTGGGTAAGTTAACTTGGGGCTTATCTGAAATGCCTCTAGGTGCATAGAGAAGGTTGGAGATTAATTGGGCACAGGCTGGGGTGCCTAAGTTAGAGAAACATGAGCCCTGACGTCCACTAGGATGTCTATTTCTCTCAGTGCAGCCAACCTCACTCAAAAATCTGGACAGGGTAGTTCCTTTATATTGGAGCCTACAATAAATTTGGGGTGTTTGTCCAGCCGAGGACAGATATAACTATTAAGGTCACCCATTAATCTGAACGGTACATTGGGTTTATGCAGTATAAAGAGGAGAAGCTGTCTTAGTACGGTGGTCGAAAAAGGAGGGACAAACCCATACATTCTACAATGAAGAAAAACATATCTTCTCTCTGCATCCAGGACAGAGGCAAATTTGTGAAAGTCTATAGACCTGGGTATCAGACTCTTCATGCTGCGTGAATCATGTATGGGCAGGCTGATTTTACCTAAGTTGATTTTTAGCTTGCTATAACCGTTACAATAATCACTGTGCTCTCCCGTCAGGAACGGGAGAACACTGACTGTGTTGATGGTGGAACCAAGCCATGTTCTTTCCTGAAACCTATGGTTTTTAGGAAAGAAAACAGCATCATCTATGGCCTACCTAAAAAGTGTGAATAGAATGATGTATGCATGTCCCAACCATGAACATCATAAACAGCTCAAGGTATCTTTTGTGAGATGCGTTTCTTGTAGGCCTCAAATCACAGGCTGCTACTTGCACAAAGCTGAGTAGATCATAGTTCTTTTAAGGGGGCTATGTAACCCTCTTCCTATCCAAGAAATGATGGGAGTCTCAGACTTATTGACTTGGAAAAGTATATACAGTAGTAAAGGCCTCTATGGGAGCCAAGAAGTTGGAAACAAAATCCAATCAGTTAATAGACTCAGGTAGCTACACCAAAGAACACCACATATTGCTCAGCAGTTGAGAATATGCTGAATGTACTTTACTCTGGAACATTAAACATTTAGAGATTGAAAAACAGGTACAATGGTGCAACAGTTCTTGGGTCCCAATACGGGATGTAAACGTAGCAGCCAAATGCACTCCACTGTACTAAACTCAGATATGGTAACCAGTCCACACCTGAAGGAGTGAGCTGAACTTTCATAACACTGGGTTCTAAAGTTAACTTCAGTGTATTTTTTACTGAAAATATTTGTTTTATAAACACATGGACTAATATTGTGTGTTGCAACGGCCACCATTTTATTCTCCAGGGTCTCTAATTTCCAAAAATATATAATGTAATCTTCAGGCTTAATTCCTGTCCAATTCTACAGTTCACACTGTGATCTGTGAACCGATCTGGGGGTGCTATTAACATTGTATTGACACCCGCAGCGGTTCACAGAGGGCAGTGTGAACTGCCTGCGGGAGAGATGCCATGCAGGAATCGGCACTGGAATCACACTGGATCCCGCATTGCTATAATGTGAACGTAGGCTTACAGCACAAATTCTGCAGCAGAATGTATCAGTTTACATGGATGAGACAAACCACTTAACGCTGGCAGGGGTGATTAAAATGATCAGCTTTTATATATTCATGCAAAACCCTTATCCCTTTGAGGACCATAAGATTACCGTCATCAATATAAAAATAATGATATATTTTTTTGCCTTTAAGAATGTATTTGAACAATAAATAAAACCATTTCCACACATTTTTTTTTTTAAGTTCGTACACTTCAGTTGCTGTAACTAAGCCATTTCATGAAATAACTGGCAAAAAGCTAGATCCATTTGTTGATAAGAACTAATATTTTGACTCAAACCAAAAAAAAAAGTATTTTAAGTTCTTAATCAGATGATACAGGCAATTAAAAACATTGGACAAATACGTCCCTTGGTCCTCAAAGGGATTTATCCGAAAAGAAAAAAAAAAAAAATTGCTGTAGCTGCTTCAATTTGTTAGTGGTTCTAAATCTGCTAATACATTTATCACTACCCTTCCCCCTAGACTGACAATGCTACTGCCTGCTGAGACTCCTGTGCTCGTTTCTCCAGAGTTGTGTCTCACTAATACAGGAGGTGTGCTACCGGCCAGATCACTAGGTGAAAACAGAGGGAAAAAGCCAAAATAAAGAAAACGAATGCAGCCACCACATCTAATGATTGGCAAGCTTCAAAATATTACATTTTTGGTTTTGGGTTTAATAAGTACATGTGTTGTTTTGCCCTAAATAAAGAACACTCCGGTTCACTTGAAATCACTTTTCAGCTTCTTAGAAAAAAAAAGCATCACATAAAGCACGCAACATAGAAAAACATAAATCATCTGGTACGCAATGTCCGGTCCCAAACTTCCGGTTAGTGGAACGCATGCCGCCTCCAGGACTAATGCAGAGCGGTGGCGTTTTTTGTAATTGTAAACATGCGGGATTTATCAGTCCCACTATATGGGCACTTAGTGCGAGCATTATTCTTATTTTTGTTATTATTTTAATAACATTTACTACACTATATACAATTACCATCTTTTGGTTTTCATGGTGTAGCGGAGGAGACACAAGTGGACAAATCTGGTATCTGAGCCTAAATAGAAGTATTTTTCCCAGGAAGGATCGTTTACCCACATCTAAGCAGTCAGTATGGTGAAAGAAGGGAATGAAGATTTAAAGGAATAAAACGCTAAGTGACCTTCTTTTGGCAAAAGAGGTCATCATTGTCTGGTGAGTGAATCAATTAACATCAGCACATTGGGTGAGAAGTAAACAGCATGGTAGAAGTGATATAACTGGAGCACATTGAAGAATTTGATTTTTATGTACATTTTAAATTATGGACATTGTATATAGTAGTTATATACACTGCTCAAAAAAAGGAATACTTTGAAAACACATCAGATCTCATTGGGGAAAAATATCAGGCTTAACCACTTCAATACAGAACGTTTATACCCCCTTCCTGCCCAGACCAATTTTCAGCTTTCAGCGCTCTCACACTTTGAATCTCAATTACTCTTTCATGCTACACGGTACTCAAACAAAATTTGTATCATTTTTTTCCCACAAATAGAGCTTTCTTTTGGTGGTATTTAATCACCACTGGGTTTTTTATTTTTTGCAATATAAGCAAAAAAAGAGCGAACATTTTGAAAAAAAAAACACTTTTTTAAGTTTCTATTTAACAATTTTGCAAAAAAATAATTTTTCTTCATAAATTTGGGCCAAGATTTATACTGCTACCTATCTTTGGTAATAATAACCCAAATTAGTGTATATTATTTAGTCTCTGTGAAAGTTATAGAGTCTACAAGCTAGCATGCAAATCATTGAAAATTGATCACACTTGATGTACAGACGGCCCATCTCATTTTGTGAGACACTAACAAGCCAGTAAAGTACAAATACCCCCCCAAATGACCCCTTTTTGGAAAGTAGACATCCCAAGGTATTTAATAAGAGGCATGGTGAATCTTTTGAAGTTTTAATTTTTTCCCACAATTCTTTGCATAACAATAAGTTATTTCTCACATGCCGCATATGCATAATTGCAATGACACCCCAAAATACATTCTGCTACTCATTTCTCAACCACCTATTACAATTTTGAAGGCCCTGGAGCACCAGGCCAATGGAATTGCCCACAAAATGACCCCATTTCGGAAAGCTAACACCCCAATGTATAATCTATGAGGCATAATGAGTCTTTTGAACGGTTCATTTTTTTCCAGAAGTTTTTGGAAAATGTGGGGAAAAAAATGAAAACGCATTTTTTTTACACAAAGTTGTCCATATATAAGATATTTCCAACACATAGCATGTACTTAGCAAAAATTACACCCCAAAATACATTCTGCTCCTCCTCCTCCTGAGTATGGCGATACCACATGTGTGAGACTTTTACACAGCCTGGCCACATACCGAGGCTTAACATTGAAGTAGCACCTTTAGGCTTTCTACGAGCATAAATTACACATCTCATTTCTCAACCACCGATTACACTTTTGAAGGCCCTGGAGCACCAGGACAATGAAATTGCCCACAAAATGACCCCATTTTGGAAAACTAACACCCCAACGTATAATCTATGAGGCATAATGAGTCTTTTGAACGGTTCATTTTTATCCAGTTTTTGGAAAATGTGGAAAAAAAATGAAAACACATTTTTTTTTAAACAAAGTTGTCCATTTATATGATATTTCTAACACATAGCATGTACATAGCAAAAAGGACACCCCAAAATACATTCTACTACTCCTCCTGAATATGGCGATACCACATGTGTGAGACTTTTACACTGTTCTAGGGACATAAATTACACACATAAATTCCTGCCAAGCTATCACATTGTTGAAGGCCCTTCATATTTCTAACACATAGCATGTACAGTAAATACAAATTACAAACCAAAATACATTCTGCTGAGCAAAGGGTAAGAAAAGATTACCTGCGGTTTTAGTAGTGCAGTGGTCAACAGAGGAGAGCATCGGTCCAGGCAGCAGGCAGGAACGTGGACAAGCACAGCAAAACAGGCAGCCTCAGGAATACTGTCCATAGTAGCCAGTAGAGATATTGGCAGCACAGTCAAAGTATTGGTCCAGGTAGCAGGCAGGGATGTGGTCAGCAGCAGCAAAATGTTCGTCCATGCAGCAGGCAGGAATACTGTCCATAGCACAGGCAGCAGCTGAGATACAGCAGGCAGAGTACAGCCAAAAGTATTGGGTCAAGGCAGCAGGCACATGGTCTATAAAAAGTCATGGGTCAGTGCAGGCAGAGATATTGTCAGTACAGCCAAAGTATCTGTCCAGGCAGCAGGCAGGACCATCAAGCTTAGGGCCTCAGTCAAGAAAGAATGGGGGCAGGGGTAGAGGCTTCTCCCACCCAAAATTGCTTTGAAGCCTCCGGACACTAGACCCTGTTCTGGGAATTACAAAACAAAGAGGAAACTGTTTTTCTCAAATCAGAACATCATTCTGGAGCCCCTCACATATGTGAGACCCCTGTGTAGCAGGGTGAAAGATCAGTCCAAGGGGCAGGCCATGGTCAACATGGTCAACAGGCCGAGGTCAGTGCAGGTAAAAGGCAGAAATAGACGGTAGGCAGAGGCATAGTCGATACAATCCAGGGTCAGTTCACTTGAAAGGCAGAAATATGGCGGATAAACAATGCAGACGGCAGGCAGAGGCATAGTCCATAAACAGGCCAGGGTCAGTTCACATGGAAGACAGTGGTATGGTTAGTCCAGGGAAATAATCAGCACAGGAATTGAAATTTGGGAAATGGCAGTCTATTTGAAATATTATTGAAATACTAATAATTTACAAGTGTATGAAAGTGTTTGAAGCATTGTCCAATGCAAAGGCCGGGATTGGAGTGACATTGGGGACAATAGAAACTGGTGTCTTTCCTAACTCCTCTTTTGCTGCACACCCGACATCTTCTTTGGCGTCTTCTTCCGGTTGTTGATGGGGGAATATGTTCAAGAAAATGGCGCTCATGCAGTCTGCTGAGACAATCGGTGCAAATGATTTCTGAGGGGGATCCTTGTGGATATATCAGGGCAGTAATGATGTCTTGAATAAAATTTTGGAAGGGGTTGGGTCATTCTGTTGCTTTCCGGTAGGTGACGTAAGCATTGTACATGGCCATGTGAAAAATGTAAACTGCAACTTTTTTCTACCAGAAGAGGGATTTTCTAGTTGGTAGATAGGGCTGCAACATCTGGTCATTTAAATCCCCCCCCCCCCCCCATTAATTTATTATACTCGTGGATACAATGTGGTTTTTAAATGGGACCCTGTCTTCTTAGAAGTTCCACTGAGGCGCATCGTGGATTGTGGACATGATGTACATGTCTTTTTTATCCCTCCACTTCATAGCCAATACTTCCTCGTTCCTGAGGCTTGCTGATTCCCCCCTTTGCAAATTTGTGGTGATTAGACTCTGTTAGAAGCCCTTTCTGCTCTTTCTTGCAGTGCCACAGGCCAAAGTATCCTCCCGAAATAGGTGGCGGAAAAGGGGCAAACTCGTGTAATAGTTGTCCATGTAAATATGTTATCCTTTCTTGAAGAGTGGGTAAGCCAATTCCCAGACAATCTTCCCGCTTATTCCCAGGTACGATGGACAATCAGGGGGCTAGAGATGGGATTCTTTGCCTTCATATATACGAAAGGCATCTACATATCCCGTGGAACTTTCACAAAGCTTGTTGAGCTTTGCTCCATACCTGGCCCTCTTACTGGGGATGTACTGCTTCATACTCAGGCGGTCTGTGAAATGGACCAGGTATTCGTCCACGGAAATATTTTGTTTAGGGATATAGAGTTCAGCAAAACTTTTAGAAAATAAATCAATTAAGGGGCGAATTTTAAACAATCTATCAAAGTTGGGATGATTTGGAGGGGGGCACTGCAAGTCATTGCTGAAATGCAGGAACCGCATTATCATATCATAACGGGACCTGGTCATGACAGATGAAAAAATTGGCATATGGTGGACGAGGTGGGTCGACCAATATGCATGCAGTTCGTTTTTCTTTGTAATCCCCATGTTGAAGGTAAGGCCAAAAAATATTTTAAGCTCCTGCATGGTTAGGGGTCTCCATTCAAAAGGACGGGCATAGAAAGAGTTGGGGTTGTTCCGAATGTGTTGTTGGGCATAAAGGTTTGTCTGGTCCATGATGCTTTGCAATAGCTCATTAGGAAAAAATAGGTTAAAAAAATCAATTTCGGAAAAACCTTCCGTGTTGGCCTGCACGCCTGGCTGTGCTGTAAAAGGGTGGATTGTGGGTGACCCTGTGCTAGAAGGCAGTCACTGTGGATTTGCCAAGGAATCTGGAAGCTGGGTTTGGGCCCTAATTCTTTGATGTGGGATTCCAGTGCTTGTACTGGGCCTCTCTTCTGGTCTAGCGCCGTTGGCATTTGCTGATTGGCCATTAGGGTCTCTGACGCTGCTGGTAGCTGTCTCGCCTTCAAACCATCTTCTTTTCTGACGGACTACTTCCTCCTCAAATTCAGACGATGACACACTTTCTTCGATGGGCTGGTATTTCAAATCAGAACCGTAATCGGAACTGTCACTGGTCGATGAGCGCTCCCCGCTGCTCTCATTGGTCAGGAGTAGCATTTTGTATGCTTCTTCTGCAGTGTATAACCTTTTGGACATGGTGGCTGTATCACAGGTTACACTGGACTGCTCGACAAGTACTCTGATGGACTGGCAGGTACTCTGATGGACTGGCGGGTACTCTGATGGACTGGCGGGTACTCTGATGGACTGGCAGGTACTCTGATGAATTGACAGGTACTCTGATGGACTGACAGATACTCTGATGGTATGGCAGGTTCTCTGATGGTATGGCAAGTACTCTGATGGACTGGCAGGTACTCTGATGGACTGGCAGGTGCTCTGATTTGATGATAGGGTACTCAAATGGACTGGCAGGTACTCTGATGAACTGGCAGGTACTCTGATGGACTGACAGATACTCTGATGGACTGGCGGTTACTCTGATGGACTGGCAGGTACTCTGATGGTATGTCAAGTACTCTGATGGTATGTCAAGTACTCTGATGGACCGGCAGGTACTCTGATGGACTGGCAGGTACCCTGATAGACTGGCAGGTACTCTGATGGACTGGCAGTTTACTCTGATGGACTGGCAGGTACTCTGATGGACTTACAGGTACTCCTATGGTATGGCGGGTACTCTGATGGACTGACAGGTACTCCTATGGTATGGCGGGTACTCTGATGGTATGGCAAGTACTCTGATGGACTGGCAGGTACTCTGATGGACTGGCAGGTGCTCTGATTTGATGATAGGGTACTCAAATGGACTGGCAGGTACTCTGATGGACTGGCAGGTACTCTGATGGACTGACAGATACTCTGATGGACTGGCGGTTACTCTGATGGACTGGCAGGTACTCTGATGGTATGTCAAGTACTCTGATGGTATGTCAAGTACTCTGATGGACTGGCAGGTACTCTGATGGACTGGCAGGTACCCTGATAGACTGGCAGGTACTCTGATGGACTGGCAGTTTACTCTGATGGACTGGCAGGTACTCTGATGGACTGACAGGTACTCCTATGGTATGGCGGGTACTCTGATGGACTGACAGGTACTCCTATGGTATGGCGGGTACTCTGATGGTATGGCAGGTACTCAGATGGACTGATAGGTACTCTGATGTGATGATACTGTACTCTGATGGTATGGCGGGTACTCTGATGGTATGACGGGTACTCTGATTGACTGACAGGTACTCTGATGGACTGGCAGGTACTCTTTAGGGGGAGTGGGGCACAATCTGGGCACAGTAATATTGCTGAAGGTGTATTACTCACAGTTCTCCTCTTCTCCTCACACTGGATCGGTGTGTGAGGAGTTCTCATGGACGGTCAGGTAGTCTCATGGACAGTCAGTTAGTCTCATG
>BLSH010517591.1:998265-1010382 GCA_018402905.1 Glandirana rugosa | reverse complement strand
ATATGATGTCCAGCAGGATAACAAGCCAATTTTTGGTCTTTTTTTATTTGTAGCACAAAAAATAAAAACTGTAGAGGTCATCAAATACCACCAAAAGAAAGCTCTATTTGTGGGAAAAAAAATTATAAAAAATGTCATTTGGGTACAGTGTTACATGACCGCGCAATTGTCATTCAAAATGCAACATGGTCAATTTCCAGAAACCTCTTGAAGAAAATAAATACATTTTCATAACATTTATTCTCTGTATCTCAGTGTTTCATCTGTTAAGCTGGCCATAGATGGATTGAAATTCGGCTGGTTCAGCAGGGGCCAGACAAATTTCAATCCATAGGTGGGTGTTCTTGTTCAACAGAAGTTGATCATTTGATTGATTTCTGTCAAATGGGAATGTTGAAAAACTTTTGTCAATCAGGTGCTGATCAGTGTATTCTGACAGCAGAGAGTCCTGCTGTCAGAATATGTCTCAACAGGGAAGATTCCTTCATCCACCTTGCTTGTATGGATGGAGAAATCCATTCATTTTTTTTTTGTTCAGTCTCCTGGCTGAGGGAAAAAAATGACCCATTTGTTGCCAGCTTTAGCTGCAATGAAGGATCCAATCTTTGCTTGGTGAAGGCTCTTAAGCTGGATACACACTATACAATTTTCTGCAGATTTTCTGTAGATTTTCCCCTTCAGATTTACCATATAATATGAGGTCAAACATTAAGAGTTTCAATTTGTATGCAATCAGGCAGGCTCGTGCACTACATGGCTTTGGTAAATCTAAAGGAAATCAGACAACAAAAGATGTATAGTGTGTTTGGGGTCTAACCATCTGCAAGGGGCAGACAAAGCCAATCACAGCCTTTTCGGAAAATATATGGGCTAACAGAGAAAACAAGAAGTCAGGCAGCTACATGGTGGTACTATTGAGGCCCCTGCTCATAAATAGAGGTTATTATTATTATTATTATTTTTTTTTGGGTGTACCAATGGACCCAAAGTAAACTTGGGACATGGTAGGTTCTGACTGGGGGTTAGCACATGTCCATGGTGGCAAGGATCCTGATGAGTTGGCACTCAAAAGGTGGACTACAAGGCCCAGCATACTGCTGCAAGTCTACTGTTTTCTAGCCCTCTTCATGTTTTCTCCCTTAGCTCTGGACCCAAACCTCTTCCCTGTTTATATCACACAGGAGGGAGGCTGGACCCCAGAAAAAAAACTGTGAATATGATCAGAGAAGACCCATTCACCTTGGCTTGGCCAGCCAGGTATCTAACATACCACACAGAAGGCCACCTGCCTACAAAACCGCATATGTATATGGCCAATACTCTTGATTTGAAGGTCCTGTGTTTGATTTCTACTATTACTACAGAACCCCATCTATATGGACTTGAGTCTCTATGTTCTCCATGTTTTTGTGTGAGTTTGCTTTGTTTCTAACCCATGATTAAAACAGATACTAGCATGTTACAGGCTTAATCCAAAAATTGTCCCTAGAATTTGTGAGCGCTGGGCTGTGGAGGGGGATGGAAGTGGCAAGCTCAGGCTCTCAGTGGCTTACCGAGAGGCTGAGCCAGGTGCTGGTCCAGGCATGGAGGTAAAAAGTGCAGCGCTAATAATGGTGAAAAAACTCCCATGGGGAGGGGACATCTAGACATCTTTATTTTTCCTGTGAGGGTGGACCCCTGGTAATACCATAATCGGTGACTTCTGGGCGAGTGATCTATCTGATGCGATTATCAAGAACATCGTTTTTGACTTGTCTCATTTGCTGTCAGACCTTTTGGTTCCAGTAAGAATACCTTATTTGCTCTGAGGTGGTGGAAAACACACTGTGGTGATTTATCACAAATTTTGATCCTTCGTTACGTTCAGCACCTTATTGAATGTATGACCTCATCCTTTCACCTAATGGATTATTATTTCACCTGATGGACTTTATGAACTGATATATTAATTGATGATTTATTTTGCACTGTGCACTTTATATTTTTTGTTCTTTTATCAGATTTACTTCTGTCCATGGTAAAATCACAACCTACTATGTCAGGGATATGCAATTAGCGGACCTCCAGCTGTTGCAGAACTACAAGTCCCATGAGGCATAGCAAGACTCTGACAGCCACAAGCATGAGGCATGATGGGACTTGTAGTTTTGCAACAGCTGGAGGTCCGCTAATTGCATATCCCTGTACTATGTGAATACTTGAACATGACCCTAGTAGTAGTAGTATTTATTTGTAAGTTTCTTAAGGGGCACAAATGTGGACAATGCTACTGTACAATCACTGTAAACTGCTGCAGGAAAAGCATTCTATATCAATAAAAAGTGAATTTGTTGGTGTATACTGTTCCTTTAAATTCTCACATAAGCATCATTCTCGGGAAACATTTCCATTCCTTTGTATGCTTCCATTGAGGATATGAAAATGATCATCAGACATATGGCTTTATAGCACTGAGCAGATATAAAGTGCGGAACTCCAATAAACACAGACCAGGAAGACATAGAGCAGCATCGGAACAGCATACAGATGTTGTTTTATCATTTTGTCTTGTTCTTTAATTTTTATTACAAGGCATTACTATAAGAGTTCAGATAGAAATGTAAAAAAAGAAGTAATAAACCCAGCGAGCCGTTAAATAGGTGACAATAATTTGGATAAGAGTTTATTATATTTAATCTGCAGTAAAATACACAAAGACTAAGTTAGGTCATATAAAAAACGAAGGCAAACATTTTTAAAGCAAAACTGTACTGAGACAAATATGAAGGATGTTATTGCAGCCCTCCTAATACTACTAGTTTTCTGGCTGACTATGGTTTCAGTCATGTCCAAGTCACTGTCTTAGAACATGTATTTTTTGGATAGAAAGAAAACCCTCATGTGTGGGACTTTAAATGGCAATAACTCATGATTAGCGTTGAGCGAACCAGGACTGTAAAGTTCGGGTCCGTACCGAACTTTGGGGTGTCCGGGACCCGGACCCGAACCCGGACAAAAAAAGTCCGGGTTCGGGTCCGGGGTTCTGGTAATTTTACTAAAAGTTCTGAAAATTGCTGTAAAAAAGTCCAGGATGGGGGTAAGGGTGGGACAAGTGCCCTACAAAGAAATGGGGACAGGGAAATAACTAAAAGCATTTTTAAAAAAATAATTTCCTAAAAAAATCAAAAGTGGAGGTGGATGTGGACCATCTTCAAACTGTGTCTGAAAAGTATTAATTAACGGTAGAAGCCATATCACTGTTCTAAAATCATCTTCAAACTGTGTCAAAAAAGTATAAATAAGCCGGGAGAACCCATATCACTGTTCTGCAAGCATCTGGAAGCTGTGTGTAACACTTTAACTAAAACCGGGAGAAGCCATACTACTGTTCTGCAAACATCTGGAAACTGTGTGTAACACTTTAACTAAAATCGGGAGAAACCATACTACTGTTCTGCAAACATCTGGAAACTGTGTGTAACACTGTAACTAAAACCGGGAGAAACCATACTACTGTTCTGCAAACATCTGGAAACTGTGCGTGACACTTTAACTAAAAGCGGGAGAAACCATACTACTGTTCTGCAAACATCTGGAAACTGTGTGTAACACTTTAACTAAAACCGGGACAAACACATATCACTGTTCTGCAAACATCTGGAAACTGTGTGTGAAACTATAGCAGAGAGAAGAGCAGGGATATGGGTTCGCTCTGCTATAGTTTCACATAGAGTTTTTAGATGATTTTAGAACAGTGATATGGGTTTGTCCCTGTTTTAGTTAAAGTGTTACACACAGTTTCCAGATGTTTGCAGAACAGTGATATGGGTTTGTCCCGGTTTTAGTTAAAGTGTTACACACAGTTTCCAGATGTTTGCAGAACAGTGATATTGGTTTGTCCCGGTTTTAGTTAAAGTGTTACACACAGTTTCCAGATGTTTGCAGAACAGTGATATGGGTTTGTCCCGGTTTTAGTTAAAGTGTTAAACACAGTTTCCAGATGTTTGCAGAACAGTGATATGTGTTTTTCCCGGTTTTAGTTAAAGTGTTACACACAGTTTCCAGATGTTTGCAGAACAGTGATATGGGTTTGTCCCGGTTTTAGTTAAAGTGTTACACACATTTTTACAGATGTTTGCAGAACAGTGATATGGGTTCGCCCGGTTTTAGTTAAAGTGTTACACACAGTTTCCAGAATTTTGCAGAACAGTGATATGGGTTTGTCCCGGTTTTAGTTAAAGTGTTACACACAGTTTCAAATGTTTGCCGAACAGTGATATGGGTTCGCCCGGTTTTAGTTAAAGTGTTACACACAGTTTCCAGATGTTTGCAGAACAGAAGTATGGTTTGTCCCGGTTTTAGTTAAAGTGTTACACACAGTTTCCAGATGTTTGCAGAACAGTAGTATGGGTTTGTCCCGGTTTTAGTTAAAGTGTTACACACAGTTTCCAGATGTTTGCAGAACAGTGATATGGGTTCTCCCGGTTTTAGTTAAAGTGTTACACACAGTTTCCAGATGCTTGCAGAACAGTGAAATGGGTTCTCCCGGCTTATTTATACTTTTTTGACACAGTTTGAAGATGATTTTAGAACAGTGATATGGCTTTTACCGTTAATTAATACTTTTCAGACACAGTTTGAAGATGGTCCACATCCACCTCCATTTTTGATTTTTTAATGAAATTATTTTTTTAAAAATGCTTTTAATTATTTCCCTGTCCCCATTTCTTTGTAGGACACTTGTCCCACCCTTACCCCCATTTCCTTCCTTTTGCAGACCTCTAGGACTTTCCAGGACTTTTTTACAGCCATTTTTGTGCCTAAAAGTTTGGGTCCCCATTGATTTCAATGGGGTTCGGGGTCCGGGACAAAGTTCGGGTTCTGTCCGGACCCTTACCCGGACTTTGTCCCGAAGTTCTGCCGAACCAGCAGAACCCAGACTTCAAGAAGTTCGCTCAACTCTACTCATGATCTATAATAGATTATATCTTACAGAAATTTAAAAAAAATATATATAAAAGAGGTCTTTATTCGTATCACAAAATATAAAAACATATTTATACAAAGACAGAATGGTTATTTCAAAATGCAATAGAATACAATGGATAATGGGACTTCTACTTAAGTTACATCAAACAGAATGCTCCAATTAGTGAACACCCAACACATTTTGAAATTCCTTGTGATCTTCTTCATTGATGTATCCACTGTAGAAGTACTGAGCTACACACTGTTTGGAAGTGATTTAAGGATTGAAGTAATAACCAAGAGTAAAAGCATGAGCATCATCAACATGGCCTTCTAGCCTCCACCAGGGAGTAGCCAGGGCTGGGGCGGCCGACCTGTGGCCCACTGGGGTCGGTCAGACCCAGAACGGGAAAACAGTCTTAAAGCAACTTCAAACCACAGTAGCACGTTGACTGGTATAATCCTATGGATAAGTAGTCTTCTAATGCAGTGATTCTCAGCCATGTCCTCAAGTACCCCCAACAGGCCATGTTTTATGAATTTTTCTAAGATAAAATAACTGTCCAAAATACCAAGCCATTGACTCTGATTTAAAGTACCCGTGCAAGATAAAGAAAAACCTGAAAACATGGCCTGTTGGGGGTACTTGAGGAGAGGGTTGAGAAACACTGTTTCAATGGGTGTAGATAGAAGTGTATATTCCTTTAAGGGAGCAGTCCACAGTTCTGTGTTGCTGGTGAGGTTATTGAGGATGGTCCATGTTGGAAAAAGCAACATCATGTAATGTACTGTGAACTATATGCATATGCATTATACCTGTCTATACCAGCAGGTGGCACTGCATTATTATAGTGTATAGTTCTTGTCTTCTATGATATCACAGGATGTATGGTCTATCTTTGTTATATGCACTTGTTTGTTATCAAGCTCCCATTTAATTTCTGTTCATGTCATCATGCTGTAAGACACATTATGTAATTCTACATGAGGAGTAAAGTGTATTGCTATATCCAAGAAGCTTCCAAAGCATGATTTCAAAAAGCTACCAAAGCACAATTACGTCATTGGGTGGCCCCGCCCTTCACTATAAATAAACCGTCAAAACAAAGAGAGCTCAGTAGGCAGGAGCCTGCCGTGATTGACAATGGATTACAATGCTTATTTTTATTTTTTATTTTTTAATAAAGGACTTGTACCTAATAGTCTCCTGTGGCTTTTTTTCTTTTTTGACACTTTTGGTGAATTAGTGGGAGTACGATGTACCTGATACTAATTCACATGGGGGGGTTTGGATCTGGGGGCCCCCTTATTAAAGGGGGCTTCCAGATTCCGATAAGCCCCCGGCCCGCAGACCCCCAAAACCACAGCCCAGGGTTGTGGGGAAGAGGCTCAGAGCCCCCCTTGTCCCAAAGCACCCATACTCCCCATGTTGAGGGCATCTAGCCTGGTACGGTTCAGCGGGAGGGCGCTCGCTTGCCCCCCCTAACCTGGCCGGCCAGGTTGCATGTTCGGATAAGGATCTCGTTTAGATATTAGGGGGGACCCCACGTCAATTTTTAAAAAAATTTTGGCGCAGGGTTTCCTTTACAATCCAAAGCAGACCCGAAGTGATTTTTTTGTATATTGCTGGGAATTGGCAATACATTACAGCCACGATAATAAATGACAATTTTTCCTTTGGAAATGTTATTTTGCTCTGACTATGTTCTAAACATCCCAGAGGTGCGCCCTGTGTTGTTTAGACCTAGCTATGGATTGCAAATTAGCTCCTGTGAATCAAAGGGGTGGATTTACTAAATGTGAATGGACTGTTCACTGCGAGTGCAGTTGCTCCAGTGCTTAGTAAAATGAGGTAAAGCTTCACTTTGCAAAGAATATCCAATCACATGTGTGTAGAAAAAAAAAGCAGCATTTTTGCTTGCACATGATTGGATGATGGAAGTCAGCAGAGCTCCCCCTCATTTACTAAGCTCTGGAGCAACTGCACTTGCAAAGTGCACAGTCTATTTGCCTTTAGTAAATCAACCCTGTAAACTTCTGCTCTACCATATGGTATAAGATAGTTGGTACTGTATTTTGTGCATGCTGCATTGCCCATTAAAGACTTGTTTTTTTTGTTGTTGCAAAATAACAAACCTGTTATACTTACTTGCCCTGTGTAGTGGTTTTGCACAGAGCAGCCCGGATCCTCCTCTTCTCAGGTCCCTTGCCAGCATTCCTGGCCCCTGCTGTGTGTATCCATTCAGACATGGAGCTGTGGCTCGGCCCCACCCCCTCTCTCCTTATTGTCTCACTGACTTTGATTGACAGCAGCGAGAGCCAATGGTGCCCACTGCTGTCTCAGTCAATGAGAAGGAAGAGTTCCACACAGACAAAACTCTTGTGCAATATCACTGGATCGAGATGGGCCCAGGTAAGTGTTAGGGGGGCTGAGGGGGGCTTCTTTCACACAAAAAGAAATGTAGCTTAGACCAGTCACTACTTGATCATTCACGTGTCTGACTATTTTCCTGGCTGCTTGTGGGCTCCTTGATACTTTTCCCATTACATCCTGAACTGTGCTTGGTTGCTGCCTTTGTCTGCTGCCTGCCCTATTCTTCGGCTTGTCCCAGACTACATAACCTGCCACAAATCCCTACCTCCACTTTGCCTCGACTCCACCCCTGCTCTACAATTCCACACTGCTTCTTTGTTTTGCCTTTTCAGTTAGCTGTTATCCTCCTGTGACAAAGAGAATGTTCCTCATCCAATGGCAATATATTTATTACAAAATTTAAAGATTTCCTGTATTTTGGAAGGATGATTTTATCCTCCACTTTCAGTATCTATTAAGATTCACATCCCGTGCCCAGGGCCAGATTTGCATCTCAGGAGCCTATAGGCTAGGGTGACCAGACATCCCCAGTTTCCAGGGACCATCTCTGGATTGAGGACATTGTCCCCAGAGCCTGTCTGTCCCCGGATTGCAAGGTGGGTGCTGAGGCAGAGGGGGGGCTGCCCCGCCTTGGGTGCCACACATTGGGGGGGGGCAGGGGCGGTAGAAGGGTGAATAGCATTCTGAGGGAGACTGGAGGACCTGCAGTGCAGAGGGATGGAGGGGAGGAGATTAGGAGGAGCTGGAGTGCAGTAGGCTGGAGGGGTGGAGTTCCGGAGCCAGTTTCTGGGGGAAACCTATTTTGGCACAACACCGGCGTTGCCCGCTGTGTCAGCTTTAATTTGTGCCCGCCAGCACATAAAGCCCCACCTCCTGGTATGGCTACTTTGACAGACAGCACACTTGTCCAATTCCGGGACATGTGCTGTCTATCATAGGTGGGAGCCAATCCAGGAGGCGGGACTTGTGTGACGACGGGCACCTGGCAATTCAAATTAAAACTGACACAGTAGGTGACATCGGCCTGTGTGATAAGCCAACCGGCTCTCCTCTTCCTCTCCTCTCTGATCCCCTGCACAGGTGAGACTGCATTCCTGGGCACTGGTAGGGCTGCATTATTGGGCATTGGTGAGGCTGCATTGCTGGGCACAGGTGGGCTGCACTCCTGGGCACAGGTGGGGCTGCATTCCTGGGCACAGGGGAGGCTAAATTCCTGGGCACAGGTGGGGCTGCATTGCTGTGCACTGGTGAGGCTGCATTGCTGGGCACAGGTTAGGCTGCATTCCTGGGCACAGGTGAGGTTGCATTCCTGGGCACAGGTGAGGCTGATTGCTGGGCACAGGTGAGGCTGCATTGCTGGGCACAGGTGAGGCTGCATTGCTGGGCACTCGTGCAGCTGCATTGCTGGGCACTGGTGAGGCTGCATAGATGGGCACTGGTGAGGCTGCATTGCTGGACACTGGTGAGGCTGCATTGCTGGGCACTAGTAAGGCTGCATTGGATGAGGACTGGTGAGGCTGCATTGCTGGGCAGTGGTGAGGCTACATAGATGGGAACTGGTGAGGCTGCATAGATGGGCACTGGTGAGGCTGCATTGCCGGGCACTGGTGAGGCTGCATAGATGGGCACAGCTGAGCCCTGCATTCTTTATGTAGCACACTGCTGAACTCTGCATTCTTTATGTAGCGCATTCCTGAGCCCTACATTCTTTATGGAGCGCACTCCTGAGACCTATATTCTTCATGTAGCGCACTCCTGAGACCTGCATTCTATTGTAACATGCTCCTTAGTGCTACTTAGCCCTGCATTCTTTATGTAGCGCACTCCTGAGCCCTGCATGGTTTATGTAGCGAACTCCTGAACCCCGCATTCTTTATGTAGCGCACTCCTGATCCCTGCATTGTTTATGTAGCACACTGCTGAGCCCTGCATTCTTTATGTAGCGCACTGCTGAGCCCTGCATTCTGTATGTAGCGCACCCCTGAGCCCTATATTCTTCATGTAGCGCACTCCCGAGACCTGCATTCTATTGTAACATTCTCCTGAGTGCTACTTAGCTCTGCATTCTTTATGTAGCACACTCCTGAGCCCTGCATTGTTTATGTAGCAAACTCCTGAGCCCCGCATTCTTTATGTAGCGCACTCCTGAGCCCTGCATTCTTTATGTAGCCAACTCCTGATCCCTGCATTGTTTATGTAGAAATTTCCTCAGCCCCGCATTCTTTATGTAGCGCACTCCTGAGACCTGCATTCTATGTAACATGCTCCTGAGTGCTACTTAGCCCTGCATTCTTTATGTAGTGTGCTCCTGAGCCCTGCATTCTTTATGTAGCGCACTCCTGAGACCTGCATTCTATGTAACATGCTCCTGAGTGCTACTTAGCCCTGCATTCTTTATGTAGAACGCTCCTTAGCCCTGCTTTCATTATGTAGCACACGCCTGAGCCCTGCATTGTTTATGTAGCGAACTCCTGAGCCCCACATTCTTTATGTAGCGCACTCCTGAGCCCTGCATTGTTTATGTAGCCAACTCCTGATCCCTGCATTGTTTATGTAGCAAACTCCTCAGCCCCGCATTCTTTATCCACTTCAGCCCCGGAAGGATTTCCAGCTTTAGGACCGGAGCCCTTTTTGCGATTCGGCGCTGCGTCGTTTTAACTGACAATTGCGCGGTCGTGCGACGTTGTACCCAAACGAAATTTGCGTCCTTTTTTCCCCACAAATAGAGCTTTCTTTTGGTGGTATTTGATCACCGCTGCGTCATTTCTGATCGCCGCTATAAACAAAAGAAGAGCGACAATTTTGCAAAAAAACCCAAATTTCTTACTTTTTCCTAAAATACAAATCCAAAAAAAAAAATATAAAAAAACATTTTTTTTCACCGTTTTTGGCCGATTTATATTCTTCCTCATATTTGCGATAAAAAAAATCGCAATCGGCGTTTATTGATTGGTTTGCGCAAAAGTGGTCGCGTTTACGGATGATGAGAATTCATTTTTGGGGTTTTTAATTTTTTTTTATTTTTTACTAAAAATTGCGGCGATCTGCGATTTTTTGCGGTACTGCGATATTTCAGCGGACATGGCGGAACATTTTGAAACTTTTTTGGGACCATTGGCATTTATACAGCGATCAGTGCTATAAAAATGCACTGATTACTGTGTAAATGTCATTGGCAGTGAAGGGGTTAGCCTGCAGGGGGCGCGCTAAGGGTTAACTATGTTCCCTGGGCGTGTTCTAACTGTATGGGGGATGCCCTAACAGGGGAAGGGAAGTTATCACAGCCTTCACGTAAAGGAAGGCTGTGATCACAGCCCTTCCCCCTCACACAGAGCGGAGGTCCGTGTTTACATACACAGACCTCCGCTCATTCGCTCCGGGGGGGGCATTGCGGGTGGCCGGCGGCAATCGAAGCCGCCGCACCCGCTCCCTGGCCCCCCCTGGACACAGTGAGCGCACGGGCGCGCCTCCGGCGGCGCGCGCGCGCTCACTATACACGTTCCCGCAGCCGCCGTCGTATGACGGCGATTTGCGGGAACGAGCCACTTTGCCGCCGTCAATTGCCGATCGGCGGTCGGCAAGTGGTTAAGTAGCGCACTCCCGAGACCTGCATTCAATGTAACATGCTCCTGAGTCCTACTTAGCCCTGCATTCTTTATGTAGCATGCTCCTTAGCCCTGCATTTTTCCTTATCTTATCTTCATAACATTTGGTAGTCATATCTCAAAAAATTCTAAGAAGTATCATTTTTTATCTTTATCTCATAGATGGAATGCAAGAAATAACGTATATATCATACAATCATTCCATAAACACATACAACATACACTGCATATATCATTTGAGGAAAATATGCTTATAAAATAGTTTACCATTTGCCAATGAAAAAGAAATATGTCCCCGGATTTCATTTTAAAATTCTGGTCACCTTACTATAGGCAGAGAATTCTGAAGCGCCCCCCCTCCCCAGTATGATCGACGTTTTTATTCTTTATAAATTACTGCAAAGGTCTAGGAAACACAACATTTAGGTAAAAACACACTAAAGTGAATTTTAGGCCAAACAAATGCAATAAACTACTCACATTTTTAGTAAGATAAAAAAGACGAGTAAATAGATACTCAAATGGCAAACCTTAAATTTGTGTGCACCCGTGAGATGGTGACATACTTCAGTACCCTATATTTACTATAAATGACACTTAAAAAAAACCCTATAGGATTAATTTAGTGTTACAGAGGAGGTCTTGTGTGCAGCGATATGTAGCATGTTTATCGCAATAAAGGTTTTCACGGGTAGGTGCTTCCGACACATGTTTACATTCTTATGTGCATACAGTATCTTACAAAAGTGAGTACACCGCTCACATTTTTGTAAATATTTTATTCTATCTTTTCATGTGACAACACTGAAGAAATGACACTTTGCTACAATGTAAAGTAGTGAGTGATGAAATGTAACATCGTTTCACAGTAAAGAAGTCACAACAGTGTACTTTTCTATCTTATTTTATAAATGTTTTTACACTCGCCACATGAGTGAAAACATTCTATGACATACGTGTATTCTTACATTTGTACACAGCCTTCGTGGATGGGCACTTTTGGAAATAACGCTATTTGTACGATGTATAGCGACGTGTGTTCTGGAGGAGACATTGTGATTTAATTAGGATATCCCAAAAAAAATTCACAGTAAATATCATTTATATCCCATGACTTCATACAGTGGTAGAGTGCCCACGTGTGTTTAAATTCCAAACGGTAAACTCATAGATAAATGAGCAGAAAAAATA
>BLSH010517591.1:955211-974494 GCA_018402905.1 Glandirana rugosa | reverse complement strand
AAGCAGAAGCCTCTACCTAGTGCAGTCAGATCGCTCAAAGCAGCAGTATGTGAAATCTCAAATTACTCCCACAATCTGATCGTTGTGTACGATCCCACAATCTGATCATTGTGTACGAACGTAACGATCGTTGTGTTAGGCAGGGTTTGATCTGCAATGTGTCACTCAAATCAGCAGTATGTGAAATCTCAAATTACTCCAACAATCTGATCGTTGTGTACGATCGTAACGATCGTTGCATTAGGCAGAGTTTAATCTTCAATCTGCAACTCTAAGCAGCAGTATTTGAAATCTCAAATTCCTCCAACAATCTGATCGTTGAGCACGATCGTAGCGATCGTTGTTTTATGCAGAGTTTGATCTGCAACTCAAAGCAGCGGTATTTGAAATCTCAAATTACTCCAACAATCTGATCATTGTGCGCGATCGTAGCGATCGTTGTTTTATGCAGAGTTTGATCTGCAACTCAAAGCAGCAGTATGTGAAATCTCAAATCTGTCCTCAGAGCAACAGCACAGCAGTAGTAATCTATCTCAGGATGCAGGATCAGATGTTGTTAAAATGTCTCTAATCTCTCCCTGACGCCGTCAGCTTCCTCTCCCTACAGCTAACCCAAGAGCATGTGACTGCAGCATCAAGTGACTCCAGCTTATAAAGAGGCTGGGTCACATGATGCACTGGCCAATCACAGCCATGCCATT
Organism: Glandirana rugosa; assembly: GCA_018402905.1. Lineage (NCBI taxonomy): Eukaryota > Metazoa > Chordata > Amphibia > Anura > Ranidae > Glandirana > Glandirana rugosa. Next base: position 973,793 of record BLSH010517591.1, on the reverse strand, counting down.
AGTAGGCATGGCTTCTAAGGGCAAACCAGTGAAACGCTTGTTGATTGACTGCCCTGCAGCTTCTCAACACGTGGAGTAAAATACCAGAACCCCGGACCCGAACCCGAACGTTTTTAGAAATGTCCGTGTTCGGGTCCGGGTCCCGGACACCCGAAAGTTCGGTACGGACCCGAACGTTACAGTCCGGGTTCGCTCAACACTAGTCTCTAGGTATTTTTATCCCCAGATACTTAAGAGCTGTTTGTTTCCACTTAAAAGGAAATGTTTTCAGGAGATGAGCTTGGTAATGAAACGTTTAGTGCCTGGGATTTGTCATAATTCACTTTGAAGTTACTTAAAGCTCCGAACAGCTCAAACTCTGGAATAAGGTTTGGGATAGTTATTATTGGGTTGGTAATGTGCAACAAGAAATTGTCTGCATACACTGACATTTTATACTCCTTTCCTTTTATTTTGATCCCTTGTATGTCAGGGTTGTTTCGTATAGCCATAGTAAGGTGCTCCATTACCAAAACGTACAACAACAGAGAGAGGGGACAACCCTGTCGGGTACCATTCGAAATTGAAATTGGACCCGACAGGGTCTCATCAATCCAGACCCTTGCGTGTGGTTTGTGATAGCGTGCCATTATCTTTCCCATTAAATAAGGACCAATACTCCATTGCCTCAGGGTTTCTTCCAGGAAGCACCATCCCACCCTGTCAAACGCCTTTTCGGTGTCTACGGTCAGGAGACAGGACAGAATGGAGTTCCTCTGTGCATATTCAATCAGCGAAAAAGTCTTCAAAGTATTATCTCTAGTTTATCTACCTTCCACAAAACCTGCTTGATCTAAATGGACATATGCCGGTAAAATTGGGACGAGCCTTTCAGCTATTACCTTAGCGAAGATTCGTAAATCAATATTTGTGAGAGATATAGGTCTATAGTTCCCACAAATAGTATGAACTTTCTCTGGTTTGGGTATTACAGAGATATGAGCTTCCATACCTTGTAATGCAAAGGGGCAGGATTCAGAGACTGCATTAAAGGTTTTAGTCAATACTGGACCTAGGGTTTCACCAAACATTTTATAAAAATGTGTAGTAAAACCGTCTGGCCCGGGACTTTTCCCAAGAGCCAAAGCATTAATGACTTTCTGTATTTCCTCTATTGATATTTCTTTTTCTAATTCATCTATGATATTTTTAGATAAAACTGGAATTGCGGTGTCTTTTATGTAGTGATGTATTTTTTGACTAAACCTTTCGAGTTCTTTTCCCGTCTTTTGATTAGTAATATTATATAGATTGGAATAGAAGGTTTGGAAGGTTTCCAAAATCTCCTTAGGATCAAATGTTGCTTCACCTGATGTTTTTAGAATTTTTATTATAGAGGTAGTAATTGTCCTTTGTCGTAATTCTCTAGCCAGAAGCCTTCCTGGTTTATTCCCCTTTAGATTATATAGGGCACGATTTCTATCCCTTAGTCTCAGTGTTTGTTCATTCAATATTCATTTATGCAGTTAATTTTGTTTATCCGTAGGTTTTATCAGATTTATCGGAGTAGGGTTCTGTTTATGAATTTGCTCATAATTTGCAATATATTTTAACAAACTTGACATTTTGTTTGTCTTGCTTGCCTTCAGTCTAGTCCCATGCTTTATGAAAATACCCCTTATCACACATTTTAATGTTTCCCATTGTATAGGAAGAGAAGTTTTGTCTTTTTCATGATCTGTTTGAAAGTTTTTTATCATCTGGCCAATTTCTGAAATACATACTTCATCCTTTAATAGGTTTTCATTTAACTTCCATTGACCACATGGTCTCTTGTAGCCCGAAAGCTCCAATTCCACGAAAATTGGAGTGTGATCAGACCAGACAAAATTGCCTAGTTCTGATGAAGAGACAATGTGAAGTCCGAATTGATTTACTAGAAAGAAATCTATTCTATGATATGTGTTATGTGCCCTAGAATAAAATGTATAGTCGCTATCCCTGGGATGATGGGCTCGCCAGATATCAATCAGTTTTAATTTTCCGATAAGTTCTTTAAATTTGTTTATCTGATTTCTATTTTGGAATGGGCGGGTTGCGGTAGTGTCCAAACTATGGTCCAGTACAAAATTGAAATCCCCACCAATAAGCATGATACCCTCTGCTTTTTCCATTAAATCTGTCACCATTTGTGTCCCTATTTTAATTTGCTCCTTATTTATAAGGTATAAATTGATAAACGTATATTTTTCTCCATGAATGGATACCTTTAGGAGCAGGGCTCTGCCATCCCTACTACCCCAAGAATCCAAAACCTGGTGAGGGAGAGATTTGTGTATGGCAATGGAAACACCTCTCGATTTAGAATAGGGAAAAGTGTTGTGATACCATGCTGGATAATATTTATTATGAATATTTGCAATGTGGTCTGAGTGGTAGTGCGTCTCCTGAAAAAAAATATTATCCCTATCTTTTGTTTGTGGAATGAGTATAAAATTTGAGCTCTCTTAGATAGAGAGTTAAGACCACTTACATTAAATGAACAGAACTTCACCGGGCCCATAGAAAAGAAAAAAAAGAGAAAAAAAAAACCTCTACGATCAACTCTACAGTCACACTTGAACAATCTTAATTGTTACCGTACTAAATGACCTTTTGTCTAATCCTGAAACTAGGATCCCTATCTCCTAGGTTCGGGATGAGCTATTAATAACTATAACCTCCACCAGGCAGGCTTCCTGGGAAAAGAGAAGGGATGGACAGAAGGAGAAATGGAGGAAAATCCTTTGCGTCCACTCGTTCGCATCCGCCCTGGTATTATCCTTTTGTTTTCTCAATGGTAGACACCGGGGCTGTAGAGCCGCTCCAAATAAGCAGCTGGGGCCACTCCACCTGCTTGAAACGTACTCTGGCCCGTTTTTACTTAATATCCTCTCTCCATACCACCCACTTGGGCTAAAATTTTTCTTAACACCATTTATTAAATACATAAACATTTACTTAAATTTCTAATATCATTTTTAACACATAAGTAATACTTTTATATTATATTCCCGGAGTCTCACTTGACATTTCCCATTTTCTGACCCATTCATTCAGTGGAGGGGAAGGAAAAGGGAGAGAGGGAAGAGACAAAAAAACATAAAAAGTGTCAAATCCATGTAATGGCACAGGACGCCCATGTGATTACCCTTATCTACCATCTTCATTCAAAAATGTGTATAGTGAGAATGTGTAAAAAATAGGTTAAAGTGTGAAATGTAAAGAAAAAAAAAAGGGGGAAGGGGAAAACCCCTCAAAAGTGTCAAGTCCATGTGATAGCTGTGTGTATAGTGAGAATATGTTTGAAGTGTTTTTGAAGCAATATAACCTGAATGCACGCCCTATAGTCTCAGTTCACTTCCCCACCCCACACATTGCAATTAGTGAACAATATATAAAAAAGGCCACAGAGTTATGAAATATGTGACAAAAATGTGTGAAAAAAAAAGACACTTCCTCTTCATAGGGCTGCAGGGGCCATAGGTTCTTATCTATATATTTGTATTTTCCTACACCAAAATCTCCCTCCTCCTCCCCCCTCAATAAAACCCCATAACTGGGATATAATTATATATTAATATCTTTTAGATTATTCTTTGAGATTTCTCATATATTTGAGGGTCAGAGTGGCAATTCAACATCCGGGAGTTATAAAATCCTTATCCGTTTATATGGATTCCTTTCTCTAAGCAACTTTAGCAGTGGGTTTACTGATTCCTTAAAGTCAAAGTCCGTTTTGAGAGATTATCTGAGCACCATCAAAGTTGAGCGTCTTTTGTTGCCATGCTGCCCGCATTATTTTTTCTTTTACGTGATAAAAATGCACTCTACATATAACATCTCTTGGCCTCTGGGGGTCTTGACTTTTAGGGCCCAATGATCTGTGTGCTCGGTCCAATAATATTTCTTCTGTTGGAGGCTGTTGTACTAACGTATTAAAGATGCCTTGAAGAGTTGGTATTAGATCCTTAGGTCCTATTGCCTCAGGTAGGCCTCTAATTCTGATATTATTTCTTCTGTTTCTATTTTCTTGATCATCTCTTTCAAGTAAGGCTCTTTTTAAGCGTTGAGATATTTCTTGTTTTTCCTTTTCGGATTGGACTAATTTCTCCTCCAGTTTTGTTACTCTTGTGTTCATTTTCTCTGGGACATTTCCCAAGGAAGATCAGAGTTTTGTGGGGTTTGCGCTTTAGGGATGTTTCCATCTTTTGGCCTGCTGGATACCTTTTTAGCCTTCTGCGCTTGAGATCCTTTAGGAGGCATGCCCCTGTTTTCGTTAACCTTCCTTACAGCAATCCCAACATTTAGTAGTAGTAAATGGATGTTGCAATTTCAAAAAATTAACAAGATATAAAAGATAAGAACAGAACTACAAAAAAAAAGAAAAATCAAGAATGAGAGGTTCTGTGACCTTGTCCTCTTCAGAGGGGTGACTGGTCCTCCTTCATAAGCCTATTTTTGTTATTTATATATTTTGTGTCCCTCTGGTTCCTTCTAGTTCCTTTTGAGGGCTATGTTATCTGTCCCTCTGGTGCAACAGCGTTTTCCTTCGGACAAACCGGGGGGGCCCCTAAGTAGAATTAAAGCCAAGGGCGCCGCAATAACTGCCCAAATAGGGCACTATTTCTTTTATGGGGCCGCAGTTCTCACAGGGCGTCCCGCTGGCTGAACAACAGTATTCAATCACCAAACCACAAAAGCGATACAGCCATCACTGTGGTCTCATTGTTGGACTGTAAACTTTGGGGCCTTGTCCCCTCATAAGTGCCCCATAGTGCCCCATATTGGCTCTCAGTTGACCGTAGTAGCTGCACAACTGCAACAGTCAATACAAAATGGTAGGAGAAGAGGTCAGTTTCTGTAGCATGCATGTCTCCATCCCGTCTCCAATCCCGAGCTCTCCGCAGTGTCCCACAGGGAGTGGGGGGAACAACAGCGGTGTTCAGCAATGGGACCCCAGTCAGCTCCTACCTCAGGTACCGAGATAAAATCGTCAGACCTGTCCTACCACCCGCCACCTAGCTCTCAGCTCCGCGCCGCTCCAGTGGTGTTACACTGTCAAGCGGCATCGGCTCAAAGTCCCAAATCCCAGGAGGGGAGGAGAGCCGTGGAAGGGCGCGGGGAGGGTGTGGGAGGGGTGGCAGAAGAGATGGATTCCAGACGATCAGGACTGGACAAACTAGGCACTCACCCCATTTCCAGACCGGGGTCCACAGTCCCACACAGAGAGAGCCAATGAAGACGGTCAGAGATCCTCCTCTTCTGTAGCACGGCAGCCCCTGGAGGTCAGTGTCCTTGATTCCTCCCGGTGCCATCTCGGTGTCCCATCAGGGTTACGATCTCTCTCCCCAGCTGGAGCAGGTTTAACTCTCCATGCAAGCCTGGCGTGGAGGAGCGCAGCTCCTATGCGGCCATCTTGGTCAGTCTCCGCCCCCCCCCCCACCAGGGGGGATTAGAACTTGGATAGGGATTGGGAATTTATGGGATGCCCACTTGACATCAAACAACTTTAGGGACAACCTCTCCTATATACAGTCTATATACACTCCTCCACTTCCTGCAGCACACTTGCTTGCAGAACCCCACTGCCCCACTGAGGGTTAAACTGACAACAGCAGTCAATCAGATTTAGAGCAAAAGTTGGTTTTAGGCAGGAACCCAGGCTCCTTTAGGTGTGTAGCAGAAAGTCAGTGTGCAGCTTACATACCTGTGGCTACTGATCCCAGCACCACCTCTTCAGGCACTGCCAGCCCACCTGACTGCAGCTGCCCTGTTTACTAGCCCTCCTGGCTAACTTCTTCACACATAGTCCTCCCAGACTGACACTCTCTCCACAGTCTGCCCAGACTAATCACTCACCAGCCCACCCAGCTGACTTCTCAGGAGATCTCCCGGAGGTGCTGATCTGCTCCTACTGTCCTCTCCTTGCTCCTGTGCCTCCACAAAGGGGTTTCTCTTTGTATTGTGGTGAATCCTTCCAATACCTGAAACCCAGGCCTGAGGCCACCCCCCCAGACTAGGGGGCACCCTCATGGGCCAATGACAGCCTCCTCAGCACTCCGTCTCAATTTTTCAGCTGACTCCCCCTGCTGGCCTGACCCATAAGTATTTAAGAGGTGGCCTGCACCCTGCCAGCCCATCTGCTGGGGATTGGCTGGGGCCCTCATAAATACCCCAAGCAGCTCCTCCTAGCCTCTGCACTAGGGTTGCCACATCATCCCTTTAATCCAGGACACATGAATTACACAGGTTCTGAGGCTAATTTAATGCATATAAGGCACCAAATGAGTTTAATTAACACCTTAATCAGCCACAGAACCTGTGTAATTAATATGTGTCCTGGATTAAAGGGATGATGTGGCAACCTTACTCAGCGCAATACTTCTAGAATTCTCCAAGGTTCCCGACAGCAGAGGAAAGTACCAGAGATGCTGCTTGCTAAGTCAACCCTCCTCCCTGGGACACTCCGCCCTGACCCAGATTCAACCCAGGCCTGGCCCTCAGCCAGACCAATTTTCTTACACCAACAACTAACTATGTACATCTAATCTAGCACACTAGAGGGTGCTACACCAGGGTTCCCTAAATCTTTTATAATCCTAGCCTTGCTCACATTTTAATAATGCTGTTTTGACATTTTTATTTCAAAGCCAGGCAGTTTACTTGTCGTGGTTATTGTATTTTTTTTTCTCAAATTTTATTTTTTTCAAGTACAAAATGTCATAGAGACAAATTGTCACCCAGATTGACAGAACTAAAATGCATTGCCCTTGCAATCTGCTGCAGGTGTCTGTGCAATGCTAATGACCCCCTAAAATGCAGGTCACAAACGCAGTGCGTTTGCCTGCACCGGAATAAAATGGTACAGAAGTATCATGCTATCCGGTTGCAGTACGTTTTTTAAAGTAGCGCATGCATTACTTTTTGTGTCATGCAGTGCGATTTCAGCCTGTTCAAACGAAAACATTTTGGAATGTGGTCTTCAAGCCTCGGCAGTCCACAGTCTGGCTTCCTACCCTTGCTCTCTATGTGGAAGCAGTGGTCTCTCTGCAGAGGTCCAATTCATCACTTGCTAATTCAGGCCTATAGCTTCAAATTGATCAATGTTTATGCACCTGCTGACTGAAGAGCTAGACTCAGCAGGGGATGTGTTAGACCTCTGTGGACAAACCACTGCTTTCAAACAGAGATCAGGGTACTTCATAGCAACATGCTGGCAGAAGACAGCCTTTTTTTCTTAGGCTGTGGCTGCTTTATAAAGAAAACAAACTGCTACATCTTGCACACCTCCCCAGTGACCAATAGGGAGGCTCAGAACATAGCAAGTGGCAAAAGCAAGTGCAACATTTACAGCATAAGACAAGTTTGGCAGATAACATAAACTGCAGATTTTCCTTTTACTAACTATTCTGACATGTTGTTTATACTGAATGTAATATCTGCTTATATATTTGTTTATCACAAACTCAGCTTGAATTGCTTGAGTTTTCAAAAGGTTTACTTTAAGTCACGGTTGGCTTTGAAAGCAACCTATCAGAAGAGCAGCCTGACTGGAATGCAGCGTTAATCTCAATACCTCTGATGGTTGCAGATGTTCTTCATGATTCTGAAACCTAAACAGATGCCTACCGATTTATACACAAATTAGGAATATGAAGCTGTTCTTTGCTTTCACCGCTTTAGTTAAGTCTCTTTTTTTTTTTTTTGTAGCGAAAGATGTTGAACAGATGGAGTTACTTTCTTGAGTAAATTCATAGAAAAATGTAATGATTCTTGACTTTTATTTAGCTTATTAGCAGGCACATATCTACAGAACCAAAGACATGGAAGCAAGCAACGACATAAATGGATATCTTGTGTATATTGTATGCCATGCACAATATGTATGACTCACAATGAGTCCTGTAGCTCCTAACACATTCAAGTTTGATTAACCACTTGACCTCCGAAAGGTTTTACCCCCTTTAATGATCAGGCCATTTTTTGCGATACGACATTGCGTTACTTTAACTGACAGTTGCGCGGTCGTGGGACATCGAACCCAAATAAAATGTATGTCCTTTGTTACTACAAATATAGCTTTCTTTTGGTGGTATTTGATCACTCTGTGTCTTTAATTTATTTTGCGGTATAAACAAAAAAAGATTGACAATATTGAAAAAAAAAATACTTTCTGCTATAAAACATATCCAATTGAAAAAATCTAATTTCTTCATAAATTTAGGACAATATGTATTCTGCTACATATTTTGAGTAAAAAAAATCCCAATAAGCGTATATTGATTGGTTTATGCAAAAGTTACAGCGTCTAAAAACTATGGGATATTTTTATTTATTTATTTATTTATTTTTACTAGTAATGGCGGAGACCAGCGACTTATACCGGGTTTGTGATACTGCGGTGGACATTATGACACTAACTGACACTTTTGATGCTTTTTGGAGACCAGTGATACTAATACAATGATCAGTGCTAAAAAAAAATATGCACTGTTACTGTAGTATGACACTGGCTGGGAATGGGTTAACATCAGGGGTGATCAAAGGGTTAACTATGTGCCTAGCCAGTGTTTATGTGTGAGGTGCTTAGGGGAAGAGATGGAATTCCTGCCTTGTTTACATAGGCAGACCTCCATTCTGTCTCTCTGCCTGATGATTGGTGGGTGCTGGTGGACATTGAGTCCTCAGTACCCACCGATTTGCTCCCACTGTGTGTAATCACAACAGGAGTGAGACTCCGGTGGCACGCATGCACCCCCCCTACCCAGAAGAGACAGATCACACACAGTATATAGACATGATCCGGCCGGTTAAGTAACCCTTGAATCCTAGACATGGGGAAGAGTTGAAACCATAGTCAGCTTTAGACATGTGCGGTTAGTTTCGTTCCGAATTAAAATTCGGGTGAATTTTCATTTTACAATAGTACCAAATTTATACGTATCCGAAATAATGAAAAAAAAAATTCGGACAAAATTTAAATCATTTTCAAATACTTTTCCAATACTTCTCGAATTCAAATAGTTTTCGAATTTGAAAAGTTTTCATATTCAAATAGTTTTCGAATTCGAAAAATCCTTTAATTTGAATCGTTTTCCAATTTCCAAAGAGAACAAAATAAAATAGAAAACAAAGGAATAGAACAGAAAAATAGACTGGAGAAGAATAGAACAGAAAACAAAAGAATAGAATACAACAGCTCTGTTCCACTCCACCACATTATATTCTTTCATTTTCTGTTATATTCCCCTCTGTTGTATTCTATATTTTTCCATTTTATTCCTCTACTTTCCATTCCACCCCAATCTCCTTGGAAATTGGAAAACGATTTGAAAACGATTCAAATTTGAACATGATTCAAATTTGAAAACTATTCGAAATTGATTTGAAAACTATTCGAACTGATTTGAAGACGAATAAACAAAACGAATTATGAAAATTAATTAAATGAATGAAACAAATCTAACTAAACTAATTCATGTAAATAACGGATCAAAACAAAACAAAACAAAACAAAACAATTTTGTTTCTCTCTGCACATGTCTAATAGAGATGTGCATGAAGGAATCATTTATTTAGTTTCAGATTAGTTTGTTAAATCAATAATTTGGCTCCGTCATATTTGTTATGTTAGAATGATTGTTTTTGAAATTTGTTTTGAATACTTGGATTTGTTTCGTATCTATTTATTATTTTCAAATTAATTACAATTTTTGATCTATTTTATTCTACTCTATTCTATTTTTATCCATTCTATTCTATTCTATTCTATTCTGTTGTACTCTATTATTTTATTTTGTTTTCTATTATATTATCATCTATTCTATTCTACTCAACAGCCTAAGGAGGAATCATCATCTTATTTCACTTGTATACCTTTCTGTATTTATTGCAATAGGTTTCTATTTCAAATTCATTTTTGAATTTGCAGAATTTGTTTTGTTATAATTTATTTTGGATTCTTTGAAATGTGTTACTATTGTGATTCAGAAATTCAGATACATCAGAATCTCAAATAACAAAAATTTCATTCAAATTTTAATTTGTAATGAAATGAATCGCACATGTCTGCTAAGTCTTCTCCTTATTGCCTGTTTTAACTCCAGAAATGCTGCACCACCGCACCACAATCGCTTGCATTGTACGCGGTTGAAAAGCAGTTTCCACATGACTCTATTCACTTGGATTGGTTGCATTTGGCAGTGGTACAGATCACCAAACCCAAGAGGGGGATATATTTTGGCCAGACCAAGAAGCAAAGCATTGCGGCCATTGCGCCTGGCTGTCTTCCAGCCTACAGGTAAAGGGCAGTAAAAACGTGTCTCAACAGCTTGTTTTTTTCTGCCCCCCAACAGCAAGTGTAAATGAGCCCTTTATAGTTGCCACAGGAGCAGCAGTAGATGGGATGTCTAATAATTGAGACACCTGTTGCGATCACAACTATCAAAGATAGGATTTTACCTCACTTTGAGGACATTTGTATTCACTTTATATCTGTAGGACAGGAACTAAAGGAAATAATGTCCCCAACAGGGCCGCAATCAGCATTAAAAACTTGATAGAAATACCTTTCCCCACTCTATTGAATGATTTTGGCTGGAATTCAACTTAAAGCAGAGTTCCACCCAGATTTTTTTTTTTTTTGGCATCCACTCTTTTAATACTAAATTGATGTAACCTTTTGTTTCCTTACTTTCAAACTGCCTAGTAAGTAATGTAGTCTCCTGGCATCTCTTTCTGAAAGAAGTGCATGGTGGGTAACCATCATGCACTCCTCGATCTCGGTCCGCCTTAAATCGCGTCATTTCCTGTCTGGAAATAACACGATTTTACAGTGCAGGGAAGTCCTCTGACTCTTGAGAAATGATGAGTCACATCTCCCAGGAGGCCAAGCGAAGCAGGAAGTGAGGAGAAGAGCCTAGGACCTAAAAGGGGCAGATTACAAAGACCACCTAGCAACAAGCGACTTAGTGTGAGTATAACATTTTTCTTTCCTTCCAAGGTAAGTCTATATAGGCAAAGGACTTGAATGATGTAAAATAAAATTCTGTGTGGAACTCTGCTTTAAAAATGCATAAATAAAATATATTTCTGCTCCTCACACTTCTGTGAAGGCCCTGTTCATTTATAATCATACCGGGGAACTTTCCAAAGTCAGCAAGCCTAAGTCTGGGGCAGAATGAGAGCAGAGCAAGTATAGGGTACAGCAGAGGCAAGCTTCATGAGCCTCACATAGCACTTTCTTCGGGTTGAATGGGTACTGTGGACATGCTGCAGGAGGAGGTCAGAGGGTCAAGAGCTGAGGACATGCAACAGAGGGAGGCCATGATCTCACTTCACTAAAAGGCAGGTCGATCACCAACTGAGACACTGCTACTCTCCCTGTGTGGATGTATCTGGGCCGCAATAAGGACAGGGAATAGGGGAGACTTGGTCCTTCTTCAGTATCAGGAGGGGTACAGGCTGTGCATGAGGATTGGAGGAAGCAAGTAGCAGGAAGAGCCAGAGAGAACACCTAGCATCCCAGAGACTTGGCAGGCATATTGATTAGATAGAGTTTCCGAGCAAGATCCAGAGATTTCCCAGTAATGTATATTATCCTAAACCCTCTGGTGTCCAGTTTTTAAAATTGGTTCAGCAAAAACAAAGAGCCATGGACTCCTGAACACTGAGATTGACAACTTGCTGTATTCTTCCCTTTACGTTATAAACAAAGATGTATGGCAGTATGGTGGCCAATGGGTTAGGCCGTGAGTTTGCATTGCTGATGTTCTGGGTTACCTCAACCCACTCTAATTTCCTTACATAACCCAAAAACATTCTGAGATTTTACGTGGTGTATAGTTTTCATGGCTGTGCTAGGGTTATTAAATTGTAGTCAAGTCTGGGATAATTTCAATGCTTTCTTCAAAAATTGTATCTTTAGTTTGCAGATCGATTGCAAATAGCTCTTTCTATAGCTTTCAGCTGCCATTACACTGGTGCAATGTTAATTTTGAAACCGAGAGAGTATGATTGCTTAGGTGTGATTTTCTACACATTCAGAAGAGTTTAAATCTTGCATCAGGTTGAAGGGCAGCTCCTCTAAAACTAATGTTTTTGTTCCATGTGTCTTCTGGCATATTGACTTACATACAGGTTTCAGTTACAAGGAGGTAAGTCAAACTGCATCCTTAAAGCGGAGTTCCACCCAGAATTTTTTTTTACATCATTCAAGTCCTTTGCCTATATATCCTTACCTTTGAAGGAAAAAAAAAATGTAATACTCACCCTAAGTCGCTTGTTGTTAGGTGGTTTCTGTAATCTGCCCCGTTTAGGTCTTAGGCTCTTCTCCTCACTTCCTGCTTCGCCTAGCCTCCTGGGAGATGTGACTCATCATTTCCCATGAGTCAATGGGCTTCCCTGTACTGTAAACTCGTGTTATTTCCAGACAGGAAATGATTCAATTTAAGGCGGACCGAGATCGAGGAGTGCATGATGGTTACCCACCATGCACTTCTTTCAGGAAGAGATGCCAGGAGACTATGGATGGGCATCAGATGCCCTCACCTAAAATGGAAAAGTCCAGCAGTGAGAGAAATGAAATTGTGACTAAAAAATACATGTAATTACTAGGCGGTTTGAAAGTAAGGAAAAAAAAGGTTACCTCTATTTGGTATTAAAAGAGTGGAAGCCAAAAAAAAAAATTCTGGGTGGAACTCCGCTTTAAATACATTGACAAGCGACCTTGCTGGGTGGTGAGAAACTACTTATTCTATTGGAGTTCATCCAGTGTTGGATTGCTGTAGCTTTGACATTAGGTGGAGCCTCACGAAGAGTCATGTTCTGCAGGGCTCTGCAGATGTCTTGTAGAGTTTGGCATGGGCAGCACATGAGTTTTATTGGTGTTGGCTCCTGCTCTGTCTTCTCCTCCATCGTGTCGGCTTCCATGCATTTCCTCCTCCTAGGCTCCAGGCGTCTGGTTTCAGACCCGCTTTCCTGATTGGCCTGGAAGGAGGATCAGTGTTAGAATAGCGAATATTCATTCACTATTCTAACACACTCTGCGCCCCGAGCCCACTCTATTTTGAAACCCATTAGAGCCTCTGGCTCTAATCAGTGCTTCAAAAAACACCCCCGACATTGTAATTCATGAGCCCGGTGTCCTAAAAGGGACCGGATGCATGGATAGGGGGCGGCAGCATGGACAGGGGAGGCGGCGCCCGTGCACCCTCAATGGACGGGCTGGCACTGGCCTGACCTTACAAATGCGTTTCTTGAAGAGTAGTCAAACATTCCCATGGACACACTCCTAAAACTTGTGGACATCCTTCCCAGAAGAGAAAATGCCATGGATAGGGGTCAGCGGCATTGATAGAGGGCAGCAGCATGGATAGAGGAGGCGGCGCCCATGCGCCCTCAATGGACGGGCCACTACTGGCTTGACCTTACAAATGTGTTTCTTGAAGAGTGGTCAAACATTCCCATGGACACACTCCTAAACCTTGTGGACATCCTTCCCAGAAGAGAAAATGCATCCATAGAGAGCGGCGGTGGCATTGATAGGGGGCGACAACATCAATAGGGGAGGTGATGCCCATGCGCCCTCAGTAGACGGGCCGCCACTGGCCTGACCTTACAAATGCGTTTCTTGAAGAATGGTCAAACATTCCAATGGACACACTCCTAAACCTTGTGGACATCCTTCCCAGAAGAGAAAATGCCATGGATAGGGGGCAGCGGCATTGATAGGGGAGGCGACGCCCGTGCACACTCAATGAACCTTGTGGACATCCTTTCCAGAAGAGTTGAAGCTTTTATAGCTGCAAAGGGTGGGCAAAGTCAATATTTAACCCTGCGGACTAAGGCTGGGATGCCATTAAAGTTCATGTGCGTGTAAAGGCAGGTGTCACAATACTTTTGACAATATAGTGCATATCTTGATTGGTTCACACTGATGCTCTTCATGCTTTTAGTAGGAGTTCTGTGCAGGGCTTTTTTACAAACAGTTAATAGCTAGGCTAAGACAGAATTTAGGCATTTCTAAAAGTCATATTAAAAATATATAGTTAAGAATTTTGAATAAATACATAACTGGGTTAAGTGCCAGCTTTTCCTTCTGCCTGCATTTCATCTTTGTACCAATTTTTATCTAAAGATGACAAGAGACATAGCTTTGCCTCTAGTTAAAATCAGCACATTCAATCCCCCCAACCTCACTCAATGATGAAAACTGGAAAAAAGTTTTTATTTATGCTCAATTTCTTTCAGTTCCTGATGCCTGCTTCCCCCAACATTAAAACGCAAATTAGTTTTGCGATATTATAATTGATGTTGTACATGAAAAAAAGAGGACTCGTCTCTGCTGACGAACATGAAGCATTTGGAAGCATAAATATTCAGCATCCCTCTCCAACTGGACATCTTGCACACACATCAGTGAACCATGACAAGTCAGAAATCCGAACAAGCGGACCGATAATTAGTCAGTGCACAACAAGAACACGTAAATACCTAATTCATCTCAGCCGCAAGATAAATAATTAATGCTTTTCATCTTGTACAGCTGTACCGAAGTGATGAGGTGGCTTTTATAAACTGTATATGAAAACATGAAGCCTTTTTTAAATGCATGCGGTCTTTTTCTCTGCGCACTTTTTTATATCGTACCTGAATGAATGTAAATCAATGTGACAAACTCACTGGCATCTCAGCAGAGTCGGCTTTAATCAGAAGAGTTCTTCCAGACCGAAAATAAAATTCGGCCTGTAGTTTGCAAACTGAGGATTTTTTTTTTTTAAGCTTTAATGCAAAGATTTAAAGAATTTGGAAATATAGCCCGAGGAACTTACATCCAACATCTAGATATTCAGGACATCCTGAATAAAGTGATTACAGCAGCTTCAACATAAATAGAGATGCGCAAATTGTTGAAAATTTGCCTCGCCAACACAATTTGTATTGCCGGGTCAGGTATTTAACACCAGCTGATGTTAATACTTTTTTTAAAAAAATGAAGTGGAACCCCATTCAAATTTTTTTTTCCTAGTTTGGTCTTCAAACATGCTTGGTATAAACATAAATCTATAGTCAGATAACAAGGTTAATAAACCCCCCCCCCCCCAAAAAAAAAAAGGGGGGGGCAGATCCGATGGACTACTCAGTCTTTTACTGCCATCCCTTTTCTATGTTTCACTTCCAGTCATAGTGACACAAGGAAGTAAGAACATTTCCTCAATTGGATCAGAAGCAGCAACAAAATTCTAACAGAGGTAAAAGCACTAACCAAAGCTTTGGGTTTGGGTTTTTCAGAAAAACAAACATACAAACTCACCTCCATGCTGCAGCATTGGTCTGATGCTGCAGCTGTCCAGCTCTCAACAGTATGCTGAGAGGCTGAGCCAGCTGCTGAGCAGACATCTGGATGGATCCTGACAACATGGGGAGGATCCTTTCAGAGCCTGGAGTGGCTGTGTGACATGAGCTAGACATGTGCAAAACGGAAAAATTAGCTTAGTTTCGGATAGATTTGCAAGGTTACTAATTTTGTTTTGTTGATTTGTTTCGGAATTCATTTAGATTTGTTTTGATTCGTTAATTTTGTTTCGTTTATTAATTTTCTAACTAATTCCAAATCGGTTGAAATGTTATCTGCTTCATTGGGAGCAGAGTTTTTTTTTTTTGGGGGGGGGGGGGGGTCGGTCATTTATTTATTTGGTTTTTTAATAAAGGACTTGTCAAAAACTGTGTTTTTATTTACTTTTACACTTCTTTTGAGGAATGAGTAGGGGTAAAATGTACCCCATACTTAATCACATGGTTGGGGCCGGGATCTTCCAGAATCCAATAAATCTCTTGCCCACAGACCTCCACAACCACCACCCAGGGTTGTGGAGAAAAGGTCATTGTCCCCATTAATATGGGGACAATGTGATTTGGGGGCATGTTGAGGGCATGTGCCCTGGTATGGTTCAGGAGGGGGAGGCACTCGCTTACACCCCCTCTTTCCTGACCTACCAGGCTGCATGCTCAGATAAGGGTCTGGTGTGGAATTCTAGCCCAAGACCTCCTCTGTAACTCAAAACTGGTAATCTGTAGAAAAATTTAAACGTCGCCTATGTGGATTTTTAAGTGCCAAAGTTTGTCGCCATTCCATGAGCGGGTGCAATTTTGAAGCATGATGGGTATGAATTTACTCAGCGCAATATTATCTTTCACAATATAGAAAAAAATGGGCTAACTTGGGCTAACTGTTTTCTTATTTTTTCACTATTTTATGCGTTTGATTGCTTTGCAATTTTAACAAGAACTGCTGCTTTTCATTCAATAAGAGCATATTCGTAGTTGATAAAGAAAAGTATACAGTGGTTGAGAGATTTGAATTGCGGCTTTCTTTTTATTTTCATTGATGGACCGAGAGGTGGAGATGAAGCCAATGGAGACCAGCCCCCAGTGTTGAAAAGTGCCAGGGATACATATCTAAAGCAGTGCAATAGTCTATTTTTATGTGCAAGGCTGGTAGAGTCAGTGTAGTTCCACCAATGGTTTATTGACTTCCTCTGTAGAAAAAAAAAATCATAATTGTCTGCTATATCCACTCTTCCACAGCAGTACAATTCTGTAATCAATTGTGAAACCAAAAAAGAAAAACCCGAGAGAGGAGCAGTTGGATGTGATTCAAGGCAAAGTGATCTTTTATATTTCAGTTCTCATGGGAAGCTGCTTGTCTGGCATCGTTGTTCCACTTCTTGCATTGATCAAGTGAGAGAATTTATATATGTGATGTAGAATTAGCAACACCTGTAAATGAAGATGACAAATGAGAAACCTCAATTCAGCTCTTGCAGTTAATGGAATATAAAGCATAGAGAATCTTTGAAGAGCTTACTGCATAACAAAAATATCCTACCATCAAAAAATGTGTCAGTCTTCTTTTTTTCTTTGGATGGACCTGTATGAAGGCCTGTTAACATTCTCAACCAATATGTATTTTTGGTGTAGCATTGTAAAGTGTAAGCCAAACGTAGGCACACATTACTAATCAAATGATGTAATTTTATAGTAGGTATCAGGGCTTTTCTTGCAGCGGGAACACGGGGAACACAGTTCCGCCACCTCAAGCACTGAATGTATGTAATAGCAGTGTGTGAGATGTGTGCTGGAAGGTCTATTGTTGCTGGATCCAGGGGATCTATTTTACTGCTTTTCTTCTTAACATGAACAAATTCTATACAAATTCTATACAAATTATTTAGCACCACAAAATGGTACTTGGTTCTTTATTTTCTAAAAGGGGTGGTTCTGGGAGGGGGGGAGGGGGCGTAACCAAGGGACCATGCTCAGAGGTGGGTAGGGAGCAGAGACAAGGGGTGACTCAGACGGGGGGAATTTCTGCACCTATTCACTGAGGAAAAAAGCCCTGTTAGGTAAACATTACTGATCAGATCATGACTTTTTTTACTATAATTTTATTTTTCATTTTTGAGAAAGATCCTGACATTTTATAGTATGTATACATTCCTGATCAGATCAAGGCAATTTATTTTAATTTTGTTTGGGTTTTATTTTTAAATGTATGTATTATTCCTTTTACTTTAGAGGTTTTGAGAACAATATGGCCAACAGTAGGTATACAATATTGATACACACGATGCGATGGCCGTTTGACCAGACGTTCAAAATCTTATGTTGGCTGTTGTGTCTCGCATACTGACATGCACTAAGCAATCGTACAGCCAAGTCTAACATGGTGATGTGTTACGAGCGTATAACGAGGAAGTTAAGGTGAATGTGATTTGTGAATTAGGAATGTAGGTTTACACGAACGGACATTTCTGGGCGTTCCTGACTTCTGAGCATGCGTGTATTGCACGTACAAATTGTTGGACCAACTTCCCTGTACACACGGTACAACAGTAGTGTTGATCGAACCTCTGGAAGTTCGGGTTCTGCAGGTTTGGCCGAACTTCAGGAAAAAGTCTGGGTTCGGGACCGGACTTGACCCGAACTTTGTCCCGGATCCCGAACCCCATTGAAATCAATGGAGACCCGAACTTTTAGGCACAAAAATGGCTGTAACAAAGTCCTGGCAAGTCCTAGAGGTCTGCAAAAGGAAGAAAAATGGGGGTAAGAGCCGGACAAGTGCCCTACAAAGAAATGGGGATAGGGAAATAACTTAAAATACTTTTTAAGCTAAAATCACATAAAAAAAAGAAGGAGGAGGTAGCCAACACTGTTTATTTTTATTTTTGTGCAAGAAATGCACTGCTGGCTGCAAATGTAGTTTTTGGAATTTTATTTTTTTAAACCAGCTATATAGATGTACTTTTTAATTTTGTGCAAGAAACAATAATCTGTCCCTTTAAGCAACAGCAGGAACCTCTCCTTATAGAACTAGGAGATGATTTTAGAACAATAATATGTCCCTCTAAGCAACAGCTGAAAGAAACTTTCCCTATAGAACTTGGAGATGATTTTAGAACAATAATATGGCTCTCTAAGCAACGGCTGGAAGAAACTTTCCCTATAGAACTTGGAGATGATTTTAGAGGTTCAAGATATCCCTTTCAAAGAAGGTCGGCA
>BLSH010517591.1:916136-931260 GCA_018402905.1 Glandirana rugosa | reverse complement strand
AAATCTCTAATTTCTGCTATCTGTCCTCAGAGCAACAGCACAGACAGCAGTAGTAAAGTAATCTATCTCAGGATGCAGGATCAGGTCTTAAAATGTCTCAAATCTGTCCCTCACGCCGTCAGCTACCTTTCCCTACACTAACCCAAGGAGCATGTGACTGCAGCACTGTGACTCCAGCTTATAAAGAGGCTGGGTCACATGATGCACTGGCCAATCACAGCCATGCCATTAGTAGGCATGGCTGTGATGGCTTCTAAGGGCAAACCAGTGAAACGCTTGTTGATTGGCTGCCCTGCAGCTTCTCAACACGTGGAGTAAAATAGCAGAACCCCGGACCGAACCCGAACGATTTTTGAAATGTCCGGGTCCGGGTCCGTGCCACGGACACCCGAAAGTTCGGTACGGACCCGAACGTTACAGTCCGGGTTCGCTCAACACTAGTTATGGTATATTTCATAATTTAACCTGTTATGTTTACTCTCTCTTTCTCTCTATAGCCACACCTCACACTCTCCCTTCAGATATGAAACGTTACTGGTTTTGGCTTCTCTGTCACTTCTTTCCTTCTCCTCCTTCTCCTCTGCTCTTCTCATCCGCCTGGTGGTACCGGCTCTCCAGATCCTCTCCGCACCCTGGTAAGTCACAGCACCCATGTTTGTCACCATGGCCCCCTTAACTGTTCTCTCCCTCAATGTACAAGGTCTCAACATTCCCCAGAAAAGAACCAAAGCGTTTAGACAGTTTCACTCCTTGAAAGCCCAGATTGTCTGTCTCCAAGAGACACACTTTAAGGCAGGTCACACCCCAAAACATTTCAGCAGCCATTACCCTAAGTCTTTACTGCCTCTGCCCCAACGAAGCAGAGGGGAACGTTAGTCGCTTTTCACTGCACAACCCCCTTTATCTCTCAAAAGATCATCCAGGACCCGGAAGGCAGAAACATAATCCTATGTGGCCACCTCATAGATGTCCCAATTACTATCCTTTCATACTACGCCCCGAATAAGCGCCCTTGCCCTTTCCTCTCACATCTGCTACAGGTAGTATCTAAACACCAGATGGGCACATTAATTATTTGCGGGGACTCTAATCAGACTCTTCTCCCGTATCTGGATAAGTCACCTTACAACCCCCCTGCATCCCCGGAGAAACTACAATTCCCCCAGTTACTCCTGAAACACAACCTAATCGACACATGGAGGGAGCTTAACCCTAAGAAAAGACGTTACACTTACTATTCCTATGCCCATAAAGTCTCATCTAGAATAGACCATATCTTTGTATCTATAGGTATGGCTCCCAAACTCTTATCTTCTATGGTTCACCCCATTCCCTGGTCAGATCACAGTGCAGTCCTCACCACATTAGCATCACTGATCCCGAGGGCACAAGATCGCACCTGGTATCTACCAGAGTTCCTGTTAAAGCATCCCTCCCATCTTTTTTATATCCAGCAGGCTCTTAAAGATTATCTGGAGCTCAACGATACTCCAGACATCTCCCCTCTTACGCTCTGGGAAGTCCACAAGCCGGTCCTGCGAGGCGTTCTACAACGCCAATCAGCGCTTTTTAATCCTGAGCGCAAATCTCTAGGACGCAGATTGGAAGCTGAGCTCTGCACGTGTAACACAGAATTCAGTTTAAATCCTACTCCCACCACCAGAGCCAAGCTGGATAAGGCAAGACTGGAATTTGACTTGTTCCTAACCGAAAATGCAGACAAAACCCTCCGAAGATAACGGCATGCATATTACATGAAAGCCAATAATCCAGACACGCTCCTCGCGCGCTCCCTGAACTCCATTAATAGGCCTACTAAACCTATCCATCTTAAATTGACTAAGGATACCTTATCCAGCAATCCGCTCAAAATTACCCAGAAATTCCGATCTCACCTAGCCGCCCTATACAAGTCTGACCACCAGTTCGACCAGACAGAGGCTGACACCCTTTTTGACCAAATTAAACTCCCCCAACTAACGACCCCAGAACTCAAACTCCTAGAGGACAACATATCCCCAGAGGAAGTCTCCTGGGCCATAAAGATACTCAAACTTAATAAGCGCCCAGGTCCTGACAGATACCCTGCCCTCTACTACAAAACATTCTCCGATCTGTTAGCCCCTATCCTAACTAAAGCCCTTAACTCTATCCTCCAAGACCGCAAGTTCGCAACAGAGTTATTAACAGCCTTAATCTGCATGATTCCCAAACCTCACACTGATGACACGTTATGTACAAACTACCGACCAATTTCTTTGCTGAATATAGACATCAAAATTCTAGCAAAAATCCTCTCTACCCGTCTTAACAGTATTATCGGTAGACTTATCCACCGTGATCAGGTGGGATTCATACTGCTCCGCCAGGCCGGTGATAACATACGCCGTGCAGTCTTGCTGATGCACGCCGCCAGATCACACCGTATCCCAGCCTGTCTCCTGTCCCTCGACATAAAAAAATCTTTCGACACGGTATCATCGTCTTACCTACACTACACCTTGCAGAGATGGGGCTTTGGACCCCATTTTATGAAATGGGTCAGGGCCTTATACGACAAGCCCCAGGCATATGTAAAATATGCGGGGTACAAATCCGCCCCATTAGCGATAGAAAGGGGAACAAGACAAGGATGCCCACTCTCTCCTTTGCTCTTTGCCCTTATTATTGAACCCCTCGCACATCTGATTAGGGATAACCCATCCATTACCGGCATAGACCTGGGTGGTTACACGCACAAAATTTGTCTCTTTGCAGCCGACATTTTATTATTTCTATCTTCCCCATTAGTATCTGGCCCCAATCTTTTACCAATCCTTAGCAAGTTTGCAAATGTTTCAGGCCTAGCGGTCAACCCCAAGAAATCCCAGGCTCTAAATATCTCTATCCCGCACGAGGAACTGTTGGCTGCGCAGGGGGCATTACCTTTCCCCTGGGCTACCTTGTCCCTAACATATCTGGGGATCAAATTAACCACAGACCCCTCTCATCTTTTTTCACACAACTACCCACCACTCCTGAGATAAGTCACAAGCCTGCTAAACCATTGGGCGCACCTCCCTACCTCATGGTTAGGTAATATCACAATAGTAGGGGGCAGAGCCGGCGGCCGGAGCGGATGGTGGTGTGAGAGAAGAGCTCCAACACACCAGCGGCTCCAGAGCTACACGAAGTGACGTGCAGGAACAAACACACCCCAAGCCTGGCTAAGCACAGCACAGGAGACTGGCAGGTGGTGATGGGGAAGCGAAAGGGCAGAGATCCGCTGAGAAAACTGACGGACTTCTACACCGCAGCACAGCCCAGGCCAGAGCAAGATGGCGCCGGAGAAGGAAGCCATGCGGCGCCCAGCACGGGACGGAGCGCGGACAGCCTCAGGAGCGGTGAGTCGCCTGATACAGGACCCCTTAACCCCTCATCAACCTCCAATAGTGCGATTAAACAGAAAAGGAGACTGAAACCTTCAGGAGAAGTAAATGGGGACACTAACGCTGAGGGAGAGGACATGGAACAGGCACCTGAATACAGCCAGAAGCTAGATGCTTTCCCCACATCAGGCACACCTATAACAGACATTGTCATGAAAGACATGCTACTGACTCTCAGGGGAGCTATTCAGCAGGATATTAACTCTTTCATGCGCTCCACCAACAGAGATATAACCATCATAGAAAACTGAGTAGACCATATGGAGAAAAAGATGGGAGAATTCTCCACTGCACACAATGAGCTTGTGGATGCTCACTTTGAAATGGAGGAAGAGAATAAATCCCTGCGACTGAAGCTCGCAGACTTAGAAGACCGAAATCGAAGGAACAATGTGAAATTCAGGGGTATACCTGAATCTGTTAAGCCAGCGGAGCTACGTCAGTATCTGCAAAAACGTATGTTAACAGCCCTCCCTTCCCTCACACCAGCAGATGTGATCATTGATAGGGCCCACAGGCTCCCCAAGCCATCATACCTGCCTGAAAAAATCCCCAGAGACGCTATATCAAGGATTCACTTCTACCAAATAAAAGAACAGATAATGAGGTATGTTAGACAGAATCAATGCCTGCCTGAGCCGTTCGCTGGAGTCACACACCTCTCCCAAGCTACAATGGCGGCCAGGCATAACCTGATCCCTATAAAAAAATGTTGAGGAACCATAAAATCCTCTACAAATGGGGATTCCCTGCCAAACTAATGCTGGAATGGAATAATGAACCCTACTTCATCACTGCCCTCGAAAAGGGCCTGGAACTGTTAAAAAAATGGGGCTTACTAACCAGAGATGACCCTCACAGCACCCCAGGCCTGAAGAGGAGAACATGGCCTCCTCCACACCTGGACCACCACCCAGTACCTCACTCCCACACTTAGTACCGAAAGGGTGTAAGACATGGAGCTTCTGATGTTCGGCTGAACACAAACTATTTTCTTTTTGTTTCCCCCTACTTGGTTTATGGGAATTTCCTGAGTTTAGCTGGTAAATGTTGAAAGATTGCTATATATTGCGAACACTAATGTTACTCTCAGTTAACTTTATATCTCTCTTATACCGCACCTTTCTATCCAACATGGAATACAACCTGATCGTATTGTCGATTGACTTTGTTCTAATCTCTTTCCTGACTCCACAGTCTCTATCCACTAGATGGCAGCACAAAGCAACTTTTGTATGGAAAGTCCCTTAGACTGATGTCTTTCAACACTAGAGGCCTGAACAGTCCACATAAGCGAAGATCTCTCTAGAAAACTGCTCTGGATCTACAGTGCGACATCCTTTGTGTACAAGAGACGCATTTCCCCAAAAGTAAGCCACCGAAATGCACACATAACAAATTCCCACATATTTTTACAGCAAACGACCTGGGTAAGCAAGGAGGAGTGATGATTGCTGTAAAGGACACGGTGGCGTTTACAGTAAAGGACAAAATACTTGATTCCAGAGGACGATATATTATTCTTATAGCAGAGATTAACAATGTCCTATACACACTGGTTAATTTATATGCTCCTAACAAACACGCAATGAAATTTCTACGCAAAACTATTCAGACAGCTAAAAAAGTGCTACAGGGCAATTTGATAGTTTGTGGAGATTTTAACACAATATTGAATGTTGATATGGACTCCTCCTCTGTGGGAGGGAGGCGACGCCCATCCTTGGGACAATATATCATGGAAGAAAACCTCTACGACCCATGGCGTTGCCTCCTTTCCACTGAGATGGACTACACATATTTCTCAAGTGTACATAAAAGCTATTCCAGGATAGATTTTTTCCTCATGGACGAGTACGTACTACAAAAGGTGACCAACGCCACTATAGAAAACATCACATGGTCAGACCATGCTCCCATTACTGTTGACATTGCAGATTGTGGTAGATCGACACAAACACCTCTGTGGCGAAACAACACATTCCTCCTGTCTCACCCGCAAGCTCGACAGGAGATGCGGATGAGACTGGAGGAATTCTCAGAATTAACGAAATCCCCAAATGTTCACCCATGACAATCTGGTGTGCACATAAAGCTTTCTCCAGGGGAGCCCTGATTCAATTAGCTTCTAGTGAAAAGAAAAAGAAATCACAATTAATTTCCTCCTTGTATAAACAGATCTCAGAATTGGAAACAATTCACAAAAAGGCAAATGGAAAAAATGACTCTCTCCTGGACCAGCTCGGCGCCTGCCGCGAGGAACTGTGGCGGGTGCTGAGAAGGGACCATGATATATATTTTAAGAGAATGAAACTCTCCTACTACTCGCAAAGCAACAGAGCAAGTAAGCTCCTAGCTGCACAACTGAAACAGAGAGCAACACGCTCTAAAATAGCAGAGTAACCGTATATTTTACAACCCCAAGGAAATAGCCAACACCTTTAAAGATTTCTATGAAGCCCTTTATAATCTCAACCGTGACCCAGACGTCCACCAACCCTCCAAGGAGGAAATTAATAGCTTCCTACAACAGATTAACCTGTCTAAATTAGATGACCACACACTCCAGCACCTAAATAGACCGGTAACTGGTGAAGAAATATTAGAAGTGATTAAAGCTCTTCCCAAACACAAATCACCGGGAGCGGATGGCTTTTCAGCCGAATATTACCAAGCCTTCCCCCAAATCCTAATGCCAAGACTAGTGAAGATATTCAACGAAGCTGGGCACTTAGGTAAATTCCCAGCAGAGATGCTTCAGGCAGTTATAGTAACTATCCCAAAACCAGGGAAAGACCCCTCACTACCCCAAAACTACAGGCCCATTTCACTACTCAATTCAGATCTAAAAATCTACACTAAAGTACTGGCCAATAGACTGGTGGAACACACGCCTTTGCTAGTGGGCTTGGATCAGGTGGGATTTGTTAAAGGCAGACAAGCCCCGGATAGCATGAGAAGGATGATCAACCTACTTAGATACACAGAAATCTCCTATAAAACCGCTGTATTCATTACCCTTGATGTTGAAAAAGCATTCGATAGGGTCCACTGGGGATACCTAGATACCATACTCCACAAATTTGGACTACGGGGATTCATACACTTGGCAATAATGTCCCTGTATTCTGGCCCTACAGCAAAGGTGTTTTCGTCAGGTATTCTGTCAGACTCATTTACACTCTCAAACGGGACTCGACAGGGTTGCCCCTTGTCCCCGATAGTATTCTCATTAGCTATAGAGCCTTTGGCAGAAATAATTAGATCTAACAAGGGTATCCAAGGCATAAAAATAGGCCCTACAGAACATAAACTAGGACTCTTTGCGGATGACATCATCCTCACTCTAACCAACCCAGAAGCCGCTTTTAAAAATGGTGAAGAAGGAATTAATGGTCAATATAAGCAAATTCCAACTTTCATGGATAGGACGCATAGCAGCCTATCAGATGCAAATTATCCCTATGTCATTGTATCATTTTAGGACGCTTCCGATCCCGATTACACAACAATTTTTCTCCCAGCTGGCCTCTAATTTAAGGAAATTAATTTGGGCAGGCAAAAAACCCAGAGTAGCACTGTCCAATCTCTACAAACACAAGCTTAAGGGAGGGTGCAGCTTACCTAATGTGTGGGCATATTATCAGGCTTCGATTATGGACCAGACAAAATACTGGTTCTCATGCCAGGAAGACAATCTATGGTCCTCCATCGAACGAGAAGTCATGACAGGGCATGATCTGACTGCACTCCTTATAGCATCCGCATGGCCCATAACCCCATCTTACCCTCATACCCTATTATAGCTGCAACAGCACAAGCATGGTCTACAATATGCAGGCAAAAATATCAGGAGGAAGAAGTCTTCCAGTTTCAAAAGCCGCTAGCAGCTTATGAATACCTGATACATAATTTTTCTACCGCTAGCTGGAAACGTAAGGGAATTCACTTCTTTAGTACAGAACTAGTAGATCCAACATTTGACGATCAATTTAAAATTCAGCAAATAAAACATCTAGAGGAAAAATTACAAAAGAACCAGATAGCAATACCCTTATCCTTATGGAACTTCCTCATGAATAAGTCACCTCCAATAATTAAAGGTTCTCCTCCAAAAGTTAAAGGTATATCACTGTGCTATAAATATTTTAATTTCCACCCTGTTAGGGGAAAACTCTCAGCCATGCTCAAATGGGAGAAAGAGCTACAAAAGGAGCTACAAATCATCTGCCTGTATAGATCACTGGGATAACTCACAAAAGATCCTACATAGATGGTATATGGCCCCTATGCGTCTACACACGATAAACGCAAACCACTTGCCCTTGTGCTGGAGGGAATGCCAAAACAGGGGCAACTTATTACACATACTTTGGTCGTGCAAGCCTATTCAGCATCTGTGGGAGGAGGTGTTCTCCCTCCTCTCCGAGATTATTGAGGAGAGACAATGTATTTCCCCAGAATTGGCACTCCTAAGCTTAGGATTAGAAAAATTCCCAACAAGGAAAATAATAGCTCAGATATTATTCGCCACGAGAATAGCAATAGCAGCAAAATGGAAAACAACCCCCCCCCCCCCCCCAACTATTACATAAGTCAACACCCAATTTGAAATGGAAAAGTTGTTTTCTTACAAAGAGGGAAGGACTCAGACCTTCCACAGATGCTGGAACGTATGGATGAACTCAAAAGGGACCTCTAGTGTTGCAAAAATTACTCAACCTCAAAATGTGAATTTTAACTAGTGGATTATTTAACTATAAGCGACCAAGACTTTATCAAAGGACTCTTGCATTGACGCAAACTCTTTACAATGATTCCCATAAAGTTACATGGACCCAGATGGGCATTAACTAGCTCTCTAAATTCTACATATCAGAGTCTGTCACAGTATGTTCCCGTTAGGGGTGACAGGATCTCTCACTTAAACATTATCATAATCAGTATCTTAGGGAACTAGGATTTACACAGGTTTACCTTACCAATTTGCATTTAAAGGTGTGGCTGATGGTTCTTATTCTCTCCCTTTATACCTTTCTTCTTTCTTACTTTTTCTTTATTCTAATTTCTCATGTTTCCTCTCTTCTCTTCTATTTCCCACGATTTTTGGGATCAATATTCCATATCATACTACTGATTCTAAAAATGATACTGCTTTGATGTTTAACACTGCTGTACAACTGCTAATTTTCAATAAAAATCTATGGTTAAAAAAAGATCACAATAGTAAAAATGTCTGTTCTTCCCAAATTGCTTTATCTCTTTAGAACACTCCCTATCCCTGTCCCATCTTATTTCTTATGCTTACTCCAGCAACGAACACTTAAATTCGTCTGGGGGACTACTAGACCCAGAGTTCCCAAGCGGACGCTATTTCTCCCTAAACTACAAGGTGGCCTGGGAATGCCTAACTTCACCAGCTACTTCAGAGCGGCACAACTAGCCTCTCTCCCTAAATACCACTCGACTAAAGAAACCACACTCTGGGTTGCAGTGGAAGCAGTAGACTTAGACCCCCTCTCCACAGCTAACCTGCTTTGGCTAAAGCAATCCCATTACGAAACATTTCATAAATATCTGGGACTCCCTGAAAGGCAAATATAAACTACAGTCACCTCATACTTCCCTCCTCTCCTTCTTAAAAAAACCCTTCCTTCTACCCGGCCTGGCACTTTCCACTCGCCTTCCGAACTTGGTCTTCCTTAGGATTATTGAGATTGCACCACCTAGTTAACACAACCTCATTCCTTCCCTTCCCGTCTCTTCAAGTGTCACACCATCTACCCTCGACGGAGATATTTAGATACCTCCAATTTAAAAACTTTTACTCAAACCAAGCCACCAATAACCCCCACCTTGACCAAACAACCGAATTTGAAACTATTTGCAGCCGAGATCCCCACGCAAAAGGCTTAA
Source organism: Glandirana rugosa (assembly GCA_018402905.1). NCBI lineage: Eukaryota > Metazoa > Chordata > Amphibia > Anura > Ranidae > Glandirana > Glandirana rugosa. Next base: position 921,916 of record BLSH010517591.1, on the reverse strand, counting down.
TATCAAAATTCTACATTCAACTAACCTGTAGCCCTGACTCGGGTAATCCCTCTTATGCACACAAATGGGAACAAGACCTAGGCCACAGCATTGACTCCGGTGATTGGTCTGCTATTTCGGCCGCTACAAAAAGCTCCTCACCTTGCATGCAGGCGGCTGAAACAAACTATAAGCTACTCTCTCACTGGTACTTAGTGCCCTCGGGGATAGCCAAATACGTACCATCTTACTCACCCCAGTGTTTTAGGGGTTGTCCCGAGTCGGGCACCCACTTTCATATTTGGTGGCAGTGCCCAGTGGTACAAGCGTTCTGGACCAAAATATTCAGTATGGCCTCGCAACTATTCGCAGTGTCCCTACCGCTGGACCCAGCCCAAGCTCTTTTAAGCCTGAAGCCTAGCGTGTTAACCTGACTGCAATTTAAACTCTTCCTCTCCCTCCTGACGGCTGCCAGGCAAACCATAGCTAAGACCTGGAAAAAGCCAACCCTATCTATAATTGAAACCAAATCTAGGATGACTAGGTTTCTCCTCCATGGCAAAAGCAAGCGTTGGATAAAGAACAACCCACCAAATTCGAGTGAGTTTGGGCGCCTTGGATAGACCATTTCCTTCCACCTTCATTTGATCTTGAGACCCTTCATCCATGGTGACGCTCTGTCACCAGACCTCCTTGGTTCAATACATGGTGCGGAGCGGAGTGCCGGTGCCTCCAGGTGGACCTATACCTCTTCTCTGTTTTCCTGGTTCTACCTCCTCCTCCCTCACTCCTTTCTTCCTCTACTTCCCTCTACCTATTATTCTTCTTACTCTCTCTAATATGTGTTTTGTGCACCCAGAGCGATCCTAGTGCACATTGTTTCATTCTTCAGCCAGGTCCAGTGGGTATCCGCCTTGCATACGGAACTTGACTGGACCGATAAGCCACGTTCTGCTATGTTACAATGCAGGGCCTCCCTCTCAGGCACAGTCAGATCCCAATGGGGGTGCCTGCGATGCTAAGCCCAGGTCTCAAAAGTTTTTATTTAACTATGTTTAACTCCTAAGCTTCTATCCCAGTCAGTCTCGAATGAAGTGAATGTGTCTTATTTACTGGACCTGCCCGGGCCAGTTGTTACTCTGTATAGGATTGATGCTGTGTAAAGTTTTGTCAATGCTAAAAGTGCTTAATGCACCCTGTCTGTATCTCTTATGTTAAAAACTCAATAAAATCTCTTAACAAGCATAAAGCTTACTAAGACTGTGCTTAGATGGCCCTGACCCCTTGGCTGGATATTTTGGAGTAGAGGACGATATAATCAACAACATATATAAGATGGTCCTGTATGAAGAGGCTCAATCCAGGCTGGGGATTCCTCCATGATTAAGGGGTTCATTTACCCCTTTATTGGGACAAATTGGTATAAGTTGCAATTTTATTTATTTTGAAATCCCTAGTTCTCTTAGAAGACACTGCACTTAGTGGGTCTTGAAAAACAAGTATGTTCCCACCTACCTCCCCTGGAACTCACCACCATCCTCCACCAGCTATATGCCAATCCCTATATCCCTGGGGCATGATTTAGACTATTCACCCCTACATCCAAAAGCATGGGGTCCTGAGGAAGCAGTTAAAGCAAAATGTGTTGACCTCCCTTCCCTTGGCTCATCATTTTGGTCTCAAACAATAATCTGAGTAGCATTTGTATGCAATACTGGCCCTCCAACATACAGGGGGCCAATAAAACTTGTGTTTTCTTTTTAAATATGTCCTGTCCTATTTGTACCAGTAAAGTCCGATCAACAAATTTGGGTTTTAGATAGTACATACAGAGGCTATGATGGCAGCTTCCTTGGCTATAAAGAATAGAAGGGTTTAGTTCTGCTTTATATGACTTCAGTGCTTCTGCTGTGAAATTTGAGAATGAATTCCCCCACAAGACGTGCAGCTGCAAAAGTTAGTGAGGGCCCATCTTAAAGCTTATTTACAGATTGTTAAGAGTATGTAAATATTTCAATATACATATCCAACTGACAAGTTAACTTGTTGCTAACAAGGGTTTGGTTCAGTAAGATAAGTACCAACATTATCCGATGATCATGCTGATGTTACACTGTAAAGTACAAAAACTTTCGGAAACTTCTTTGAAAGTATTACCAGAGACCAGGAATTGGAACAGGACCGAAAATAAAATTAATGACAAGAAAATTGTGACGTGAGACTGGAGTTCTTGAAGTCTGCTAAGCGTATTAAAAAAACAGAATAAGAAAAAGGAAGCTAAAATTCAGACAGGTACCATGCCGTGATCATTTACAGCTGCACTGCAGGCTTTGTCAAAATTAGTTACTGCTATACAGAAATAGAGCTTAGCTTAACTATTAATATCAAATTTTAAAGTTCAATCTGCTTCTACACTATGTGAATATACATTCGAGCAGGCAGGAAAGTGTATGGCCTTGAAGACAAAAGACATTTCATTTCCAAGAGTTTTCAGAAGCAACCAATGGTTATTTAGTAAAAATCATTCCAATTAGGAGGAAACTTGATCTTTCTAAAAGTAATAACTGTTTGAGCTGTGCTAAATTACGAATGTTAAGACATTATTTTTTTCATTGGAAAGCATTCATTAGATGTACTTTCTTTTTTAGCCTTAATAAAAAAGTGGAACGACAAACCAGAATTAACTTCAAGTAAACCTGTCACCATCTGGACAATTCAGACAGAACAATTTATACTTGGATTGAACTTGTGGTCAGGCTATAGTAATTCCAGTACTAACATATTCCTAATGTAGTCCTCTTTTGAGGGGGACTATGGGAAATGGTCTTACCGACAAAGTCTGTGGTGTGACACTAGAACTCAGAATCAGCTTATCTGCTCTGCTTCTCAGTCCCTAAAAGTTTCTAATCTGTCATGCCTCTGTATGTGGTCAGGCTGTGTAAAAGTGTCACACGTGTGGTATCGCCATACTCGGGAGGAGTAGCAGAATATATTTTGGGGTGTCATTTTTGCTAGGTACATGCTGTGTGTTAGAAATATTGTATAAATTGACAACTTTGTGTAAAATAAAATGCGTTTTCATTTTCTTTCCACATTTTCCAAAAACTTGTGGAAAAAATGACATGTTCAAAAGACTCATTATGCCTCCTAGAATATATGTTGGGGTGTTTGCTTTCCAATGGGGTCATTTTTTGGGCGTCTCCATTGTCCTGGTCCTCCAGGACCTTCAAAAGTGCAAGAGGTAGTCAAGAAATGATGTGTGTAATTTATGCTCCTAGAACGCCTGATGGCGCTCCCTACATGTTGGGCCTCTGTATGTGGGTTAAACACTCACACATGTGGTATCGCCATACTCCGGAGGAGTAGCAGAATGTGTTTTGGGGTGTAATTTGTGGTATGCATATGCTGGGTGTGAGAAATAACCCGTTAACCTATGACAATTTTGTGGAAAAAAAAAAATCTTAATTTTGCAAAGAAGTGTGGGAAAAAATTACAACTTCAAAAAATTCACCATGCCTCTTACTAAATACCTTGGAATGTCTACTTTCCAAGAAGGGGTAATTTCGGGGGGTATTTGTACTTTCCTGGCTTGTTAGGGTCTCAAAAAATGAGATAGGCCGTCAGTACATCAGGTGTGATCAATATTCAGTGATTGGCACCATAGCTTGTAGACTCTATAACTTTCACAAGGACCAAATAATATACACTAATTTGTTTTGTTTTTTTACCAAAGATATATAGCAGTATAAATTTTGGCCAAAATGTATGAAGAAAAATTACTAATTTGCAAAATGGTTTAACAGAAACAAAGAAAAATTCTTTTTTTTTTACAAAATGTTCGGTCTTTTTTTAAATTATAGCGCAAAAAATAAAAAACCCAGCGGTGATTAAATACCACCAAAAGAAAGCTCTATTTGTGTGAAAAAAAAAAGAATTCATATGGGTACAGTGTTGCATGACTGAGTAATTGTCATTCAAAATGTGAGAGCACTGAAAGCTGAAAATTGGTCTGGTTGTTAAGGGGGTTTACGTGCCCAGTGGTCAAGTGGTTAAGGATCGGTAATCTACAATATATTATATACAGTATCTCACAAAAGTGAGTACACCCCTCATATTCTTGTAAATATTTTATTATATCTTTTCATGTGACAACACTGAAGAAATTACACTTTGCTACAATGTAAAGTAGAGAGTGTACAGCTTTTATAACGGTGTAAATTTGTTGTCCCCTCAAAATAACTCAACACTCAACCATTAATGTCTAAACCGCTGGCAACAAAAGTGAGTACACCTCTAAGTGAAAATGTCCAAATTGGACCCAATTAGCCATTTTCTCTCCCCGGTGTCATGTGACTCATTAGTGTTACAAGGTCTCAGGTGTGAATGGGGAGCAAGTGTGTTAAATTTGGTGTTATAGCTCTCACTTTCTCATACTGGTCACTGAAAGTTCAACATGGCACTTCATGGCAAAGAACACTCTGAGGATCTGAATTGTTGCTCTACATAAAGATGGCCTAGGCTATAAGAAGACTGCCAAGACCCTGAAACTGAGCTGCAGCACAGTGGCCAAGACCATACAGCGGTTTAACACAGCAGGTTCCACCCAGAACAGGCCTCACTATGGTCGACCAAAGAAGTTCAGTGAACATGCTCAGAGTCATATTCAGAGGTTGTCTTTGGGAAATAGCAATGTAAAAATATATGAGTGCTGGCAGCATTGCTGCAGAGGTTGTAGAGGTGGGAGGTCAGAATGTCAGTGCTCAGACCATATGCCGCACACTGCATCTCTATTGCTGTTGTCCCAGAAGGAAGCCTCTTCTAAAGATGATGCAAAAGAAAGCCCACAAACAGTTAGCTGAAGACAAGCAGACTAAGGACGTGGATTACTGGAACCATGTCCTGTGGTCTGATGAGTCCAAGATAAACTTGTTTGGTTGAGATGATGTCAGGCATGTGTGGCGGCAACCAGGTGAGGAGTACAAAGACAAGAGTGTCTTGCCTACAGTCAAGTATTGTGGTGGGAGTGTCATGGTCTGGGACTGAATGAGTGCTGCCGACACTGGGGAGCTACAGTTCATTGAGGGAACCATGAATGTGAACATGTACTGTGACATACTGAAGGAGAGCATGATCCCCTCTCTTCAGAGACTGAGCCTCAGGACAGTATTCCAACATGATAAAGACCCTTAACACACCTCCAAGATTACCACTGCCTTGCTAAAGAAGCTGAGGGTAAAGGTGATGGAGTGGCCAAGCATGTCTCCAGACCTAAACCCCATTGAGCATCTGTGGGGCATCCTCAAATGAAAGGTGGAGGAACACAAGGTCTCTAACATCCACCAGCTCCGGGATGTCCTCATGGAGAAGTGGAAAAGGACTCCAGTGGCAACCTGTGAAGTTCTGGTGAACTCCATGCCCAAGAGGGTTAAGGCAGTGCTGGAAAATAATGGTGGGCACACAAAATATTGACACTTTGGGCCCAATTTGGACATTTTCACTTAGGGGTGTACGTACGAACCGGTGAGGTAGTGGAAATGGGAGTCGAAGAAATCGTTCCGTCACCATTAGAACCTCCACACAATTCCCAGAAATAGTACAACCTTATGACAGGACTCCGAGTCAGAGACTTCTCTCCCCTAGTACGAGAGGAAGTCATACAGTGTCATGTACAAGTGTAAGTACCAAGGGAGTTACTTGACATCGAGGGGTCACAGCCGTCGTGAGTAAGTCAGGGTCTGGTACTGTGAGGGTGGTGTTATGAACTGACATCCGTTCTGTGAGAACAGAAACATGAGTCTACA
>BLSH010517591.1:899225-915697 GCA_018402905.1 Glandirana rugosa | reverse complement strand
ACGTCGGGGGGGGGGGGGAAGGGAGGGGTCGTGACTCGAGAGTGACTCGAGCCGCCCCCCTCTTGACAGTGTCTCTGCAAGCAGAGACAAATGTTACACTGCCGACACTAACCTGTGTCGGCAGTGTACTAGCCCTCCCGGTTATATCCTGCAGAACGGGAGCTCGCATCGCGGCCACGCGCCACGCTGCTGCTGGATCCTGTGATCAGTATGATCACAGGATCCAGCTGAGCAGAGATCGGGATACGAGCGCAGTCACTGGCCCTCCCGATCATGTGACGGCTGTGTCCAATCACAGCCGTCACATTGTAAACAGAGACGAACGTCTCTGTGACAGTTCTCCCCCCGCCGAGCTCAGTGAGAGCTCAGTGCTGGGGAGGGAAGGGGGGGGGGGGGCTGCAGGTCTGTGACAGCTTTCTGCATGATGAGGATTTCATGCAGAAAGCTGTCACAGATCGCCCCCCACACAGTGCACCAAGCACACTGATACCCCTGTCCCCATACATATAAGTGTCCCCATAAAACAGCCCCCAAAACATCTGTATGGCCCCAATCACATCTGTCACCATACACAAAACATCTGTCACAGTCCCCAAACATCTGTCTGTCCCCGTCACATCTGTCACCATACACAAAACATCTGTATGTCCCCGTCACATCTGTCACAGTCCCCAAACATCTGTCTGTCCGCCAACACCAAATAAACTCAGATTTGGGTTATTTTTACCAAAGTAATGTAGCAGTATCATTTTTGGTCAAAATTTATGAATAGGAATTACTTATTTGCAAAATTTTATAACAAAAACGCAGAAAAATGCATTGTTGTTTTTTCAGTCTTTTTTTAATTTATAGCGCAAAAAATAAAAAACCCAGGGGTGATTAAATACCACCAAAAGAAAGCTCTATTTGTGTGAAAAAAATGATAAAAATGTCATATGGGTACAGTGTCGCATGACCGCGCAATTGTCATTCAAACTGCAACAGCGCTGAAAGCTGAAAATTGGTCCGGGAAGGAAGGGGGTTTAAGTGCCCAGTATTGAAGTGGTTAAGGGCGGCATGGTCAGTGACTAGCCTGAACGACCTTCCCAGCAGGTAGTATTTTAGGGCCTCTAAGGCCCACTTGATGGCCAGGCACCCCTCCACAATGGCATAATTCTTTTCATGTCTATTAAGCTTCCTGCTTAAGTAGACGACCGGGTGCTACTCGCCGTCTCTGATCTAGGACAGAATAGCACCTAGTCCCACCTCAGAAGGAGTCAGTTTGAACAACAAACTCCTTTGTGAAGTCCAGAGTCACGAGCATCGGCTGTACACAAAGGGCTTGCTTCAATTTCTGGAAGGCCTTCTCAGCTTCGGGATTCCACTTAACCATTCCTGACGCTCTACCCTTTGTCAGATCGGACAGAGTGATGGTAATGGTGGCAAAGTTGGGGCTGAAGAGTCGATAATACCCTGTAATCCCCAGGAAGGCCGAACTTGTTTCTTGTTCACCGGTTGGGGCCACTTTTGAATGGCCTTGATATTATTGGTTAGGGGCTTAATAAGACCTGGACCAATCACATACCCAAGGTATTTGGCCTCCTCGAGACCTATGGCACATTTCTTCAGGTTGGCTGTTAAACCTGCCACCCTCAGTGAATCTACTACTGCCTGCACCCGGGGCAGATGTGATTCCCAATCTGGGCTGTGGATGATGACTTCATCCAGATAGGCCGTTGCATAGGACCCATGCAGCCTCAAAGTCTTGTCCATAATCCTCTGAAAGCATGCAGGGGCCCCATGCAGACCAAACGGCATTCGTTTGTATTGGAAGGATCCCTCGAGGTAGAGTGCCATTTTTTCCTTTTCTGACTCTGTTAGAGGGATCTGCCAGTATCCCTTAGTTAGGTCTAGGGCTGTTATGTACCGAGCTCCTCCCAACTTATCCACAAGTTCGTCAACCTGTGGCATCGGGTATGCATCAAACTTAGACACTTCATTCAGCTTCCTAAAATCGTTACAGAATCAGATAGTGCCATCGGGCTTTGGGACCAGTGCTATAGGGCTCGACCAGGCGCTGTGGGACTCCTCTATCACGTTTAACTCCAACATGGTTTTTATTTCTCTCGCCACCACCTCTAGTCTAGCCTCAGGTATTTAGCAGGATTTTACATTTACACCTGGGTTCCGTGATTATGTCATGTAGCACAGTGGTCAGTCCGGGTAAGGAAGAGAAAAAATTTATATTTCTTCGGACAAATTCCTTAACGTCATTTTGTTGCATCAGTGACATGGATTTGGTTATGGAACATCCGGGGTCAGGGGTAACCTGTCCTTTTGGGGAGTTGCCACTGACAATAAACTCTCTCTGTCCTTCCACGGTTTTAGGACATTAACATGGTAAATCTGTTCTAGCTTCCTTTTCCCAGGCTGGTAAACTTTGCAGTTTACTTCCCCTACTCTTTCCCTAATCTCAAAGGGACCCTGCCACTTGGCCAGGAATTTATTTTCAACAGTGGGGACTAGCACCAGCACTCTGTCTCCAGAGTTGAAAGTTCACCTTTTGGCACCCCGATTGTAAACTCTTCTCTGGGCTTCCTGGGCTTGCCCCATATGCTCTCATACAAGGGGCAGGACAGCTGCGATTCGATCCTGAATCAAGGAGCCGTGCTCTATGACACTTCTATTTGGGATGACCTCTCCTTCCTACATCTCCTTTGCAACATCCAGCAGCCCCCTGGGATTTCTACCATACAAGAGTTCAAAGGAGGAATACCCCGTAGAAGCCTGCGGAATTCTCGTATGGCAAACATAAGGTACGGCAACAAAAAAATCCCAATTTCACCCATCTTTATCCACCACCTTTTTTTAACATACTCTTGAGGGTCTTGTTAAACCTTTCCACCAGACCATCAGTTTGGGGGTGGTAAACAGAGGTACGGAGATGGGAGATTTTGTACAACTTGCACAATTCTCTGGTCACTCTGGACATGAATGGGGTACCTTGATCCATCAAGATTTCTTTAGAGATCCCCAACCGACTAAACACCTGGACCAACTCCTTGGCGATAGTCTTAACAGAGGTATTCCGCAAGGGTATGGCCTCAAGATAGCGGGTCACTTAGTCCAGGATCACTAGGATGTGCTTTTACTACTGGTCCCACAAGATCCATGCCAATTCGCTCAAATGGCACTTCAATTATGGGACGTGGGACAAGGGGACTGTGAAAATGGGGTGACGGGGCCGTCATTGGACACTCAGGGCATGATCCACAGTATTCTTTGATGTCTGCATACAACCCAGGCCAGAAGAATCTCTGCGTTATTCTCTCCCTGGTTTTCTCCATACCCAGATGTCCCCCCATTACATGCCCATGGGCCAGATCTAGCACCATCCTGCAGGAGGGTTTAGGAACCACTAGCTGTTCCACTTCGTCCTCCCCGTGTTTCACCACCTGATACAACAAATTATTTTTATGCAAAGTGTAGGGAAAAGACACCTCCCAATTAGGGTCCACAGGTTCCCCATCTTTCACCTTAAAGTTTTCTCTGGCTCTAAGGAGAGTGACATCCAGTAGTTGTTCTGTACAGAAGTCCTCTCTCCGGACCTCTAAGTCAGGTACTACATTCGGTTCACTCTCACCGCCAAGGTCAGAGACATTGTCTGGTTCATTAGCCCCCCGCTGTGAGCTATCTTCCAGCTCCCCTGGCTCCCCAGCCAGTACAGGAAAAGAAAGAGGGCCTCCTCCCTCCTCGGTCCTGCATCCAGTCTCCCCTTCCATTTTGCAAAACGGGTCTGGCGAGAGGTCCCATGCTTCCGCAGCGGGGGGGAGCTCTATCCTCCAAACTCCCTGTGCCTTACCATAACCTCCAAAAATGGGGAAAATCCCTGCCCACTAGGGCGTCATAAAGTAGTGAAGGTACCACCCCCACTGAATGAGTCACACTACCGCAAGGGTTGTCAATCTCAACCACCGCTGTCTGGTAGTCACAAGTGTCCTCATGAATGGTGCTAGGGTGTAACCTTGCAGGGTTTAGACCATTGCTTTTTATTAATGTTACCACACTACCTGAGTCAAGCAGTGCAGCGACTGGTCTCCCATCAACAAAAATCACACACATTTTCTTCTCCATGCGACTTGAACATGATGCTGTATATGCGACCTGTGCAAAAAGAGAAAGGCGTCTATTCACATAAGTATAATTGCATTGCATGGATTCATCGTTCAGGGGGCAATTGGCAGCAATATGGCCCAATGCATGGCATCGGTAGCACTGTATGTGTTCTATACCCAGTCCTCTCAAGGGTCCCCAATACCTTCCTGGCTTCTTTGGCCAGTCTCCAGGTCTAGAGCCCCCAGTCTCTTTAGCTGTATCAGTGTTATCAAATTTCCCCAAGCCCCTGAACCCTGGAACAGTCTTATCCGGTCCGCCGGGCGATCTTTCACCTCTAGACACATTGGAGTGGGACGCAGATGGGTGCAACAAATCCTCAGCAGCCGTGTATCTCTCGATGAGGTCCACCAGTTGGCTTGCAGTTTTTGGGTCCCCATGGCTGACCCATTTACTCAAAACAGCAGGGAGTACCCATAGATAGTGGTCCATGACTACGCGTTCCCCAATCTGGGGACCTGGCAAAGTCTCTGGCTGTAGCCATTTCCTGCTAAGGTGAACTAGGTTCAACATCTGCGAACGGGGTGGCTTGTCGGTGAGGTAGGTCCACTGATGCACGCGTTGGGCCCGGACTGTCACGGTGACCCCAGGCGTGTAAGTATCTCTGCCTTTAGAGTCTCATAGTCGTGGTCCTTATCTGTTTCCAGATCGAAATAGGCTTTTTGGGGTTCACCTGTCAAGAATAGTGCTAACAGTCTCGCCCACTATTCTTTTGGCCATCCTTCGCAAAGAGATACTCTTTCAAAGGTCTTGAGGTATGCCTCCACGTCATCAGCAGGTGTCATCTTCTGCATATGGTAAGAGGCACGTACGAACTTTGGTTCCAATGTCACAGGAGGTGCAAGCCCCTTCTTTAACTCTAGCAGGGCCTCCCCCAACTGTCAGTTTGTCTCCTGTTGCGCAGCGATAGCCCGATGACTCTCCTCCCGCTGAGCTGCAATAGCCTGCCAAGTTGCCTCCTGCTGAGCCGCCTGTTGTGCTGCAGTGGCCTCTGCGACCCAGAGGTTGGTTTCCTGCTGAGCTGCAATGGCCTGGCTTCTCTCCTCTTGCTTAGCTGCAGCGGCTTTTGCGACCTGTCGGTTGGTTTCCCGCTGGGCTGCATTGGCTGGCAGCAGGGCCTTCAACATTTCCACCATCTTTGAAAGTTGCCCGCATCCTCCACCACATGTGGGAGATTAGCTCGTGAGGATCACTTTTCAGGGGAAAAGATTCAGCATGGATGTCAGTTTCTTTAAATTCTGGCGGCTTGCCAGGTTTATTTTTACAGGTTTGCAATATCAAAACAAACAGGAACAGAAAACAAAACTTTGCCTTCTGACACAGATGGAGAGGGGTTTGAGTGAACCAGAAAGTACAGGCCAGATCCAGCTCTGCCACGGGGCCGGCAAAACCCAGGTCAGACTCCCACTCAGGGCCGGATTAACATAGGGGCTATGGGAGCTGCAGCTCCAGGCCCCTGCCATAAAATAGGCCCTGGCTGGCCAGATTCACTGTACCCAGGGATGGTGCCAGCATAATAAGGCAGCCCAGGCGGCCGCTGGGGCTTCTCTGAATAAAAGCTTATGCTGGCACCGCCCCCGCTTGCACGTTTCCATCGCTCTGCACATCAGAGTACAGAGAGACAGACAGCACAGCCCCGGGCACTGTGAGCTTCAGTGCTGCCTCCACCCACATTTCCATCTGCTTTCCCGCCCCTCCTCCTCCTCTCTCTCAGTGAGCAGCAGACGATGGCTGATAGTTTCTCCCCCTTCAGCACTCCCTAGAACCAATCCCCTGTCACTGTCACAGACTCCCACCTCCAGCACAGCGCTGACACAATCACCGCTGAACTGGAGGTGATTCGGATGGCAAGGAGCCCGGGAGACCAGGGGGAGGAGCCAAGTGAGAGCAGGGGGCGGGGTCAGCAGGCACAGGAAGTGGAACGGTAGAAATGAAGATCCTCGGGGGAAGGTAGGAGATGCCTGTCTATGTCAGAATGTATGTTATTATACAGCCCCCTGCATGTACATGGGAGCCTCTGTAGGGTGAGCAGAGCACATGGGAAAAGAGGACAGAGAAGGAGAGAGAGAGCAAGGGGAGAAGAGAGATGGGGGGGGGGGCAGTCAGAGAGGCTACACAGAGACAGAGCACAGGAGATAGGGACAGAAGACAGGGGGGCTCTGCTTTTCTCAGTGGGGGATCTGTGAGCTGATCCCAGGGTGGGATGGATCCTGCTCTGCTCTATGGGTGGTCGGATGTAAACAGACTTTGCTGTCCGTTTACACCTGACTGTGATCTGATCCAATCTGCCCAGATGGAGGGGAACAGATCTCCTTCCGTTTGTTTTTAGTGGATTGGATTGGAGATTGCATCCGCTGCTCCAAGAGAATAGAGGGTCTGATTGGGTCTGCCTGAAAAACAGACAGGCGAATCCAAGTGGAATTCTCATGTAAAAGTGCAATGTGATAGATATAGAGAATAATTACTATCTGTACATTCCAAAGCACTAGTGCAGTAAATACATTTCATACAAAAAGTCCAATAAAACTGTCATGCATCCACTGCAAGCTGTTTGCACCGACTTCAGTGTAACATCACCAAGACATATCACATACCATCTGCTTACCAAAAAATGTGTCCTCTTAAAATTATGAGGTCATGTGTAGTGTTGAGCGACTGTAAAGTTCGGGTCCGTACCAAACTTTGGGGTGTTCGGGACCCGGACCCGAACCCGGACTTTTCAAAAAAAGTCCGGGTTTGGGTCCGAGGTTCTGGTAATTTTACCAAAAGTTCTGAAAATTGCTGTAAAAAAGTCCTGGAAAGTCCTAGAGGTCTGCAAAAGGAAGGAAAATGGGGGTAAGGGTGGGACAAGTGCCCTACAAAGAAATGGGGACAGGGAAATAACTAAAAGCATTTTTTTAAAAATAATTTCATAAAAAAAAATCAAAAATGGAGGTGGATGTGGACCATCTTCAGACTGTGTCTGAAAAGTATTAATTAACGGTAGAAGCCATATAACTGTTCTAAAATCATCTTCAAACTGTGTCAAAAAAGTATAAATAAGCCGGGAGAACCCATATCACTGTTCTGCAAACATCTGGAAACTGTGTGTAACACTTTAACTAAAACCGGGACAAACTGAACTACTGTTCTGCAAACCTCTGGAAACTGTGTGTGTCACTTTAACTAAAACCGGGACAACCTGAACTACTGTTCTGCAAACATCTGGAAACTGTGTGTACCACTTTAACTAAAACCGGGACAAACTGTTCTGCAAACATCTGAAAACTGTGTGTAACACTTTAACTAAAACCGAGACAAACTGAACTACTGTTCTGCAAACATCTGGAAACTGTGTGTGTCACTTTAACTAAAACCGGGACAAACTGTTTTGCAAACATCTGGGAACTGTGTGTGACACTTTAACTAAAACCGGGACAAACTGTTCTGCAAACATCTGGAAACTGTGTGTACCACTTTAACTAAAACCGGGACAAAATGAACTACTGTTCTGCAAACATCTGGAAACTGTGTGTGACGCTTTAACTAAAACCGGGACAAACTGTTCTGCAAACATCTGGAAACTGTGTGTAACACTTTAACTAAAACCGGGATAAACTGAACTACTGTTCTGCAAACATCTGGAAACTGTGTGTGTCACTTTAACTAAAACCGGGACAAACTGAACTACTGTTCTGCAAACATCTGGAAACTGTGTGTGACACTTTAACTAAAACCGGGACAAACTGTTCTGCAAACATCTGGAAACTAAAATCATCTAAAAACTCTATGTGAAAATATAGCAGAGCGAAACCATATCCCTGTTCTTCTCTATGCTGTAGTTTCACACACAATTTCCAGATGTTTGCAGAACAGTTTGTCCCGGTTTTAGTTAAAGTTTCACACACAGTTTCCAGATGTTTGCAGAACAGTAGTTCATTTTGTCCCGGTTTTAGTTAAAGTGTTACACACAGTTTCCAGATGTTTGCAGAACAGTTTGTCCCGGTTTTAGTTAAAGTGACACACACAGTTTCCAGATGTTTGCAGAACAGTAGTTCAGTTTGTCCCGGTTTTAGTTAAAGTGTTACACACAGTTTCCAGATGTTTGCAGAACAGTTTGTCCCAGTTTTAGTTAAAGTGACACACACAGTTTCCAGATGTTTGCAGAACAGTAGTTCATTTTTCCCGGTTTTAGTTAAAGTGTTACACACAGTTTCCAGATGTTTGCAGAACAGTAGTATGGTTTCACCCGGTTTTAGTTAAAGTGTTACACACAGTTTCCAGATGTTTGCAGAACAGTAGTATGGTTTCTCCCGGTTTTAGTTAAAGTGTTACACACAGTTTCCAGATGTTTGCAGAACAGTAGTATCGTTTCTCCCGGTTTTAGTTAAAGTGTTACACACAGTTTCCAGATGTTTGCAGAACAGTGATATAGGGTCTCCCGGCTTATTTATACTTTTTTGACACAGTTTGAAGATGATTTTAGAACAGTTATATGGCTTCTACCGTTAATTAATACTTTTCAGACCCAGTTTGAAGATGGTCCACATCCACCTCCATTTTTGATTTTTTTATGAAATTATTTTTAAAAAAATGCTTTTAGTTATTTCCCTGTGCCCCATTTCTTTGTAGGGCACTTGTCCCACAATTACCACCATTTCCTTCCTTTTGCAGACCTCTAGGACTTTCCAGGACTTTTTTACAGCCATTTTTGTGCCTAAAAGTTCGGGTCCCCATTGATTTCAATGGGGTTCGGGGTCCCGGACAAAGTTCGGGTTCTGTCCGGACCCGGACTTTGTCCCGAAGTTCGGCCGAACCAGCAGAACCCGGACTTCCAGAAGTTCCCTCAACTCTAGTCATGTGTGCTTGTCATCAGCCTTATATTTGCAGCCACTTCCATTTAAAAAAAACGACAGTGCAGGTATGATGGCTTTCTCCCAAAAGTGGCCTTTCACCACCTGGTCCAGTCCGGTACCAACCACAGGAATCCCTGTATATGCAAAGAATAAAGCACGCTATAGTGCATTACCAAGCCAAGTAAACAGTTTGTCTCTTTATCCAAATAAAGTTTGCTTTAAGTACATTACTTTATTAAAACAGCACAGTATGTCCTGGTAATGCACTATAGCGTGCTTTATTCTTTGCATATACGGGGTTTCCTGTAGTTGGTACCGGACTGGACGGGGTGGTGAAAGGCCGCTTTTGGGAGAAAGCCATCATACCTGCATTGTTGCTTTTTGAGTGAAGTGGCTGCAAATATCCAGCAGATGACAAGCACACATGACCTCATAAGTTTATGAATTAAAATGTTTTGGTAAGCAGATGGTATGTTACACTGAAGTCAGTGCAAACAGCTTGCAGTGGATCTGCACAAGTTTATCACAGCACAATTTTATTGGACTTTTTATATGAAATGTATGTTTTATGCATATTATTGATTGCACTAGCACTTTGCAATGTACATGTATTAATTATTCTTGATATCTATCACATTGCACTTGTTTGTGGTTCTGCAAACTCTGGTATAAAGAGGAACTCTGATATAAGGGAAGCATTGTCACCAGAGCCCCCTTACATTAGCGTTGCCAGTGTTTCCCCTTAAATCAGGGTGCCCAGAGCCCCTTTTCATCAAAGTTCCCCATTACAGTATAAAGGGGAACTCTGCAATTTCTGATGAAAAGACTCATTCAGACAGGTGCTGAGTCCCATCCTCCCGGCAGAGCGGCTGTCTGAGGTCGGGGTGGTGAAAAGATAGTGGGGTGGGGGGCACCAAAATGCACCTTGGCCTATGTACACAAAAATCCTGGCACCAGCCCTGACTGTACCTGTTATTTTCTGTCACTTGTAAACACAGAAGCCCGGCTTCTGTGTTTTCAAGGGACAGTGCACTGCTCAGTGGTGTCGGGGGGGGGGGGGGCACTGCTGGTTTACAGAGTGGGGATCTCCATCTCCCGCTAGTTTGACAGAACACAATTGACACACAAGGTCCCTCCTCCTGGACCAGCTGAGCTGTCCATCGTAGGAGCCGACCCGTTCCATGAGGCGGGACCTTGTGTGTCACTCAGCCGCGCCGGGGCCTGCTCTGTGCAAACCGGCTCTCCACTTCAGATGCCTGGATACAGCCTCAGCCAGCTGAGCCAGGTAAGGCTGATGGGATGAGGCTGGTCACTGATGGTGAGGCTGCATTACTGGGCACTGATTAGGCTACATTACTGGGCACTGTTGGCTGGGCACTGATCAGGCTGCATTACTGGGCACTTATCGGGCTGCATTAATGGGCACTGATGTGGCTGCATTAATGGGCCCTGATGGTTGGGCACTGATGAGGCTACATTAATGGGCACTGATGGCTGGGCACTAATGAGGCTGCATTGTTGGGCACTGATGGCTGGGCACTGATGAGGCTGTACTGATGAGCACTGATGTCTGGGCACTGATGAGGCTGTACTGATTAGGCTGCATTAATGGGCACTGATGGGTGGGCACTGATGAGGCTGCATTGATGGGCACTGATGGCTGGGCAAGGATGAGGCTGTACTGATGGGCACTGATGGCTGGACACTGATGAGGCTGCATTAATGGGAAATGATGGGTGGGCACTGATGGGGCTGCGTTGATGGGCACTGATGAGGCTCTACTAATAGACACTGTTGGCTGGGCACTGATGAGGCTGCGTTTATGGGCACTGATGGCTGGGCAATGGTGAGGCTGCATTGATGGGCATTGCCAGTGCCCCTCATTGCAGCCTCACCAGTGCCCATCAATGCAGCCTAACCAGTGCCCATCAATGCAGCCTCACCAGTGCTCATCAACGCAGCCTCATCAATGCCACATTGGTGAGGCTGCATTTATGGGCATTGGTGAGTTGAGGCTGCATTTATGGGCACAGGTAAGGCTGCACTGATGGCTGGGCGCTGATGCTATGTATATTACATTGTGCTGAACCCAGTGCTCTGTGTATTACGCTTTCCTGAACCATTTATTATGCATTCCTGATTTTATTGAACAATGTCCCTTTAAGACTCTCCCACTGTACAATTTGGCCACACCCGCCCTATGATGTGGTGTGCTCCCCCATGGGGGGGCGGGGTTCCTGCACCTATTCTCTGAAAAGAAAAGCCCTGGGTCGTGGGTCCAGCCGCTGAAAAAGAACAGCCCACTCATGGAAAGCATGTGCCATCTGGGTTGGTAGTCGGGATTAATAACGAGCACCACAGACAGTTCTAATGGAAGCCAGGTATTCCGCTTCTGTAGTGTTGTGTTAGGGCACACAGCTGTACCCTTCAACCTCACCTCAGGGAGCGCCACGCACGCCACTGCAGGGCTCTTATAGAAGCCTGGGATTTCCATAGCATTGGACCTGTGCCGCTGCACCCTTTCACTTTCACCTCAGGGCGCACGCTGATGCACAACTCTTAAGGCCCACCAAAATCCTCAGCACCAGGCCCATAATGCTCTTAATCCGGCCCTGCTCCTGCTAGTGACCTCAAAATGATCGCATGCAAGGCGACATGTATCGCCCGTCCATTAGGCTGCTTTGCATAACGTCACAATGTTTTTTGTATATTGCTTTAAATGCTACATCACATGTTTTGTTTAATGGGAAGCCTTTGTTCTACATTTGAGCTTGTATTTTGTCATAGTGGTATTACCTGAGATAGGGAGTGAAGACATCTGGAGGCAAGCAGCACCACCCACATCACAGTACCTGCACCGCTGCTGCAGGGAGACTAGAGCAACCACTCACTCTCTGCTTCCCACCACTGATCACCGGAGGCCTTCAGAGAGAGACCGATGGGCCCCACCTTCTGAGCCCCTGAGAGCAGAACACCAAGTGTACCCAATGCATATTATAAACATAGAAACATAGAAAAGTGACGGCAAAAAAAGACTGAGTAGTCCATCGACTCTGCCCTTTTTTATTTATTTTTTTATTTATTTATTTTTTTTGTTGTTGTTGAACCTTATTCACCCCCTTGATGTATTTAAGGGTCTCATTCATGTCTCTCCTCTCCGTTCTTTCCTCCAGACTGTACATATTAAGTTCCTGAAGTCACTCTTGATATGTTTTATTTCCCAGACCTTTCACCATTTCACCAATACCGCACTCATTCCAAATCTAGGCCTTCACCAATCCAATACCTTATTATACAGAACCTTTACCATATCTGAACCACATCTAGCTGTGTCTAGACTATATTGAACCTATACTGCATGCAGGTTAAAGTATATGTAAAAGATTGCCCGCACTCACTTGATAACAGAGAGGTATGAATAAACTATTTTTTGGCTGCTCGCAAAACAACAGATCAAAATTGTTCAGAAATAGTCCCAAAATCAATGCAGCGCCAAAACAGAATGATTAAAATATTGTGTATTAAATTTTATAATAATAAATAAGTCCTGATAGCACTTTCAATCACGGTATGGACTCTCTAATCCAATAAAACAAGGTATAGACACTCCAATCCAGAGAATGGTATCAGACACTAACTGAATAAGTCCTCTTTGGAGATACACTGGAGTCCCTTGGAAATCAACAAAAAAATCCAGTAACGGTTCACTCAAGTGTAAGATGTGTGCTTACCAGAATCTGGTAGATCATGCGCGTGAATCAAATCCCACTCTGATGGTAGAGATGTCCGCTGGTCATGATGGAAGGAGAAAGGGAGATAACCTGTTCAAGTGGTGTGGCTCTGGTCCTTCTCAGTAATGCTCCACGGGTTGATCCAGCACTCAGCATATGTGATATGAGAGGAAAAAAGCCACAATAGTGTGATACCGTTTAAGGAAAATTTTATTTTGAACAAAGGGATTACCAATACTCACATTTGGACAGATAAAAAGAGCTCTATAGATAAAAACGGTGTGACAGAAGCTGAGTGAGCCGAAACGCGTTGGGTTCCCAGACTCCTTCTGTCACACCGTTTTTATCTATAGAGCTGAGTGCTGAGTGCTGGATCAACCCGTGGAGCATTACTGAGAAGGACCAGAGCCACACCACTTGAACAGGTTATCTCCCTTTCTCCTTCCATCATGACCAGCGGACATCTCTACCATCAAAGTGGGATTTGATTCATGCGCATGATCTACCAGATTCTGGTAAGCACACATCTTACACTTGAGTGAACCGTTACTGGATTTTTTTGTTGATTTCCAAGGGACTCCAATGTATCTCCAAAGAGGACTTATTGAGTTAGTGTCTGATACCATTCTCTGGATTGGAGGGTCTATACCTTGTTTTATTGGATTAGAGAGTCCATACCGTGATTGAAAGTGCTATCAGGACTTATTTATTATATTTCTCTAAGACTGTTCTTTTATTCGTTACTCATGGAGTAAAATTTAATGCACAATATTTTAATCATTCTGTTTTGGCGCTGCATTGATTTTGGGACTGCATGCAGGTTAACTGGGACTGTCGTTAACTGTACCAGCACTCTTAAACTGCCCTATCATAAGCTGGCAGAAGAACATCTCAAAGGACTGCTCTTTCCATATTTATTTATTTATTCTGTAAGCCCCTTTGTTCCCCTGATACCTCCCTCCTCTACCATCCTTCTTTTCTTTTGAATAGTGAATAACCAGTCAGTATAGGACTAGCTTCACCGCCATAAATGCACTTTGGCAACATATAGTTCCAGCACTCGGTAGATTAAACTTTATTACTTCTCACTGCTGCACTTGAGGTCACCTTGGTACTGTTTATACTGACCTGGATGCCAAATGTCATTGTATGTTTTACTGTTATTTACTTTGTATGCTAAATTGTGTTATTACCATTGTAGCACACCCCCTAAGGAACCCCAAGTAGATTGGGATCCCCCACCCTGTGCAGCCAGGCACACCAAATTTCCACAGACACTCAGAGTCAGGGAACATTCCGTGACTTTGTTTTGTTTGTTTTATTGAGGGATATGAACTTGGATAGGGATTGGAAATTATGGGATGCCCACTTGACTTCAAACAAACTATAGGGACAACTTCTCCTATACAGTCCTATATCCAGCTCCTCTTCTTCCTCCAGCACTCACTTGCTCACTTTCTTGCAGAAGCCTGCTGTGTCACCTTGTTGCAATTTGGTAGCAAAGACCCATTACAGGCAGGGACTCGCAGCACCTATACTTGAAGATAGGGTGACACAGCTCACACTTTCCCAGCATGTCCTTTCTGTGGTCATTGATCCCAGCACCACCTCTTCAGGCACTGCCAACCTACCTGGATGCAGCCACCCCTTTCACTAGCCCTCCTGGCTAACTTCTCCACAGTCCTCCCAGACAGACACTCTCTCCACAGTCCTCCCAGACTGAACACTCACCAGCCCACCTGGGCCCCAGACCTGAGGTCACCCCCCCCCCCAGGCTAGGGGGCGCCCTGCGAGGGCCTCCGACAGCCTCCTCAGCACTCCATCTCCATCTTCCACCTGACTGCCCCTGCTGGTATGACTCATGTGTATTTATGAGATGAGTATGCCCCCTGTCAGCCCATTTGCTGGGGATTGACCAGGGTCCTCATGAATATGCACAGCAGCCTACTCTCAACCTTACTCTCACCATCCAGTTCTGGAAATTTCTACCAATTTCCAGACCAGGGGAAGGTGTCAGAGAGAGCTGCAAGATGAGTCATCCAACCTCCCGGAGTCACTAAACCCTGACCCAGATTCAGCCCATGCCTGGCTCTCAACGAAAACAATTTGTCTAATCTAAGTACTAACCTATTTACACTAGCACACTATCTATATGGTGCTACACTATTGTTAATTCATTTATGCTTGCCTAGTTACCAACCATATTGGGTGACAATATATTAGATTTGCCTTCACTACCTGGCTTGGTGCCTGCTTTCTTTTATATAGAGCTACTACTGAGTACTAAATATTACTTTCAATGATTTTTTGTGATATTAAATTTTTGGACACTCAACCTGGTATGTTAGAGGGGCTGTGGTTTTTGGGAAAGGTCAGGTAAAGAACAGAGAACCCATCCTAACCAGCAGCTCCTATGGGGGTAGCGCTACACTAAAAATCTTGGAACAAAAGGATCTGAGCCATAGTAATCAGTTTAGCATTTTCTATTAGAAATAAAAATAAGAGCCAGTCTTCCCTGCTTTCCCCATTGCAGGTCTGCACAACTGAGAAGGCAAGAGTGAATATTACATGTCACCAATTTAAGAAATTTAGCAATTTGAGAAGTAAAAAAAAAATTGCTTGAAATTACTTTGATAAGCAGGTAAATGTTAGTTGCCAGCTTCTGTCATGCTGAAGCATTGCATGTTGTCAAGGAACCAGAATTTCTTCGATACACCGATGTTAATGCGCTGGAAGGTGAAATGGTTTAACGTTTTCAACACATCAAATGCACACGTTATTCCACGCAGGAGACTGTTACCCAAATGGAAAGTTTGAAATAAAATAAATTGGAAAGGCTCTGAGTTTCGCTCTTCTTAACCTCCATTTTTTTGTTAGCTCTTCGTTGTCAGTGTGATAACATCCCACGGAAGGATATCACCTTATCAATCTCGCTTGTAGGATTTCAAGCTGTGATCCCGAAAGCCATGTTAGAAATAGGAAAAAAAGAAACACATGGCTCTTCAGAGATAAAAATCCTTTACACAGGAAGCTTCGCCCGGCTTGGCTCGTCTCTTCACTGAAGTATTAATGTTCACACTAAGAATGATCAGCTTTCTCTCTCCGAGTTTTTCCATCTCCTATATGTGTTATCTGGGTGTTAAGGCCAAATAAATGTAATCTAAGAAAAAGAATAAGGTCGAAAGGGAAAAAAAGACAGATAAAGTCTATAAAACATAATAGCCAGTAGGTGTTACTGTGACATGGAACTAGATACCTTTATATAAAATATCTTTTGGTTCCTCGCATTTCTCTGCATTTAGAAGCTCTCCCGCAATTTGAAACTTTTTATTTAGGAAGAAAAGGCCATTTTCTAAACCCACAAAGATCATTAGAACTAAGCCTTAAAGCCCAACTCACCCATTAGAACTAAGCCTTAAAGCTCAAATCAGGCTACCGAAAAATGATTCCTTGCAGTTACCTGATCCTCTGCTCCAGGGCTGGCCCAAGACATTGTACTGCCTGGGTCCAAGAATGAAATGCTGCCCCCCCACAATAAAAAAAAAAAAAGCGTCCACTAAAAGGCCTCCACATCCATTGTTTTACATCATGAGAATTAAAACTAAAATAAAGTTTGTCAGATAGTCAGATTTACTTGCAACAGTGGTGGTGGTGGTGGGTTCAGTCAGAGGCAGTGGTGGTTAGGAGTTCAGACACAGGCAGTTGTGGTGGGGGGTGTGATTAGACACAGGCAGGGGTGGGGGGGGTGTGATTA
>BLSH010517591.1:866658-893516 GCA_018402905.1 Glandirana rugosa | reverse complement strand
CCCAGTTTGGGGGCTCCCCTTGGGCCACGACAGCCTCTGCTTCCACCCAAACTATCCTCCCCCCACTGGGCAGACCACAGTATTTAAGGAGGCCTGCTTCCTGCCAATCCATGTTGGGGATTGATCAGGGCTCCCTAACATACTTCAGAAAGCCTTCACCTCCTCTTCCCATCCCCTTTTCCAGACCTTTCTGAAGAAAAGGGGAGGAGTAATCGAGGGGTGTTTCTTCCTGCAGTCTCCAGCTCTCCCTGGGCCACTCCCCTGCCCAGAATCAAAACAATCAGGCCTGCATTTAAGTCAGGATATATAGTATTTTTATTGCTGAGAGTGACATGCATAAAATCATGTGGTTCAATAATAATATAATATCATAGAATATACAGTAAGATCACTGATCCTGTTATGGTCCCTGAATTACCCAACACTGTGACAAAACAAAATCATGAACGCAAAAAGACATAGAACAAGTGATACAATCACGTGACATAGAACACGTACAATCTTCCGGAGACCGAATGATCTATGTGCAATGAGGCAACCCACGACAACTGCCATATAGCACATAACAATCCAATGTAAATGGGTTTTCTCCCTACACAGAGGTCCCTGGGAGCTCAAGCCACTAAGGGTGGGGGAGGGGGGAGAAGAGGGTTGGGGGGAGCTAAGATGGATTCCACATACTGTTGTATAGAAAAATAAAGTGGAGGGGGGAGGGAGGGAAAGGACTTGCAGTCTGTATCCAGAGTGGTGATAGAATAAGTCTCCCAGAGATTAACTACTTGCAGCCCACCCAACAAAATCAGAATGGGCTATCCTGATGAAAATGTCACCATTCCAATGTGTGGGCATAAAGATATGTCCAGGATTGGGGCCGGGAAAACAGGGATGACTCAAAACGCTGACCTTGTACTTGACACCTGGATGTTCGGGTTCGGTGGGTTCGGCCGAACTTTGCGAAAAAGTTCGGGTTCGGTACCGAACTTGACCCAAACGTTACCCTGAACCCCATTGAAGTCAATGGGGACCCGAACTTTTCGGCACAAAAATGACTGAAAAAAGGCCGGAAAGTGCTAGAGGGCTGCAAAAGGATTTTAGAACAACAATCTGTCCCTTACAGCAACAGCAGGAACCTGACCCTATAGGAGTAGGCGATGATTTTAGAACAATAATCTGTCCTTCTAAGCAGTAAACTCTACCTAGTCCAGTCAGATCGTTCTGTAATGCAGGATGAGATGTTATTAGATCTGCAATCTGTCCCTAAAAGCAGTAGTAGTAGTAATCTCTACTTAGTACACAATCAGATCGTTCTGTAATGCAGGATGAGATGTTATTATATCTGCAATCTGTCTCTCACAGCGCCGGCAGCATCCTCTCTCTACACTACCCAGGGAGCATGTGACATGCAGCACTAAGTGACTCCAGCTTATAAAAAGGCTGGGTCACATGATGCACTGGCCAATCACAGCCATGCCATTAATAGGCATGGCTGTGATGGCTTCTAAGGGCAAACCAGTGAAACGCCAGTTGATTGGCTTCCCTGCAGCTATTCAACAGGCGGGATCAAATAACCAGAACCCAAACCCAAACTTTTTTTCAAATGTCCGGGTTCGGGTCCGGGTCGCGGACACCCCAAAGTTCGGTACGGACCCGAACTTTACAGTTCAGGTTCGCTCAACTCTGATGGTGACATTTTCATCAGGATAGCCCATTCTGAATTTTTTGTATGGGCTGCAAGTAGTTCATCTCTGGGAGACTTATTCTATCACCACTCTGGATACAGACTGCAAGTCCTTTCCCCCCCCCTCCACTTTACTTTTCTATACAACAGTATGTGCAATCCATCTTAGCTCCTCGTTTTCCCACTCAAACATTATGTTTTTCGCTCATTTGACAATGTTTCAGTCCCCACCGGACTTTGATGGGTGACATCTGTTTGTCGTTTATGCTCCCTGGTCAGAGCGACACAAACCTATTGGTGACTGTGTGTATTAGGGTACTTTTTCATGCTGCAGATGAGCCGGATCTCCCTCAACATTGTTTTCTGTTATCTGCATTTGAGTTAGGCCTGACTAAATTTGCCTCACCTAGCAAAAATCTCACTCTAAAGCCTCGTACACACGGTTCGACGGTCATACGACCGAATGGATCAAATCGTATGTTGGCTGTTGTATCTAGAATACTGACATGCACTACACGATCGTACGACCAAGCTGAACGTAATGACGTGTTACGAACGTATATAGAGAAAGTTTGGGTGCATGTAATTTGTGTCTGGCCATTCCTGACTTATGAGCATGCGTGTTTTGCACAATACAACTTGTTGGACCAATTTCTCTGTACACACGATACAACGGTCGTATGACCGCTTGTTGTTACTACCAAAGTTTTCTAGTTTGCTCATACAACTCCTAATCGCGCGTACTAACAATCGATTTCGCGTACAACGGTTGTTCGTACGACCTGTTGTATATGATCGTCGACTCGTGCGTACGAGGCATTACACTTGCCTAGCGGGCGCTACATAAGCAAACACAATATATGAGGGATATGGGAAATGGTATTGTCATAAACATACCCACACAGGTTGAACTGGATGGGCTTGTTTCTTTATTCAACCTAACAAACTATGGGGTTTATTTACTAAAGGCAATTCCACTGTGCACTACAAGTGCAGTCGCTGTAGATCTGAGGGGAAGATGCAAGAAAAATAAAAAACAGCATTTTGGCTTGCACATGATTGGATGATAGAAATCAGCAGAACTTCCCCTTATTTCAGATCTTCCCCTCAGATCTACAGCGACTGCACTTCTAAGTGATCTTCCAAGTTCACTTGCAGTGCACGTTTAGTGCACAGTGGATTTGCCTTTAGTAAATAACCCCTATGTAACTATAATGCTCCCCATGCTCTGGCGGGGGACTGCCTTTATGTAATAAATAATGTAGCAGCGCCAATCAGGTGAATGTCCAAATTCACACTAACCACTGTGAGAAAAGGTCCACATAATAAACATACTCTCTATAGTATGTCCGAAAGATGAAAAAACATTGCAGAACATAAATCCACCTGTGATATTGGGGTATGCGCTTACCAGATTCAGGTGGAAAATACGCCCAAAGAATGTCTGGAGGTCGGCACAGCCAGCCAGGTCCTCTTGTCAGCCGTGTATGTTCTCAAAAACGCACATCACCAGCCGCTCAAAAGGAAAATCCAGGGTGCTCATATTATGGAATTGGTTATGGAAGCGGTACCAAAAAGGCTTGTATAGAGGGTGAGAAATACAAGAAGGAAACCCACCATAGCGTAATACTGTTGGGATATATTTATTTCCAAAAAGATTAAAAACACTTACTTCAAGTATAATAAAACAGAGCTCTTCAATAAAAGGATCAAGTGTGACAGAAGGGAAACCAGACCCAATGCGTTTCGACTCCTAGGTTGTCATCTGGGGTGTTTCCCCCCTCTGTCACTGCTCATATATATAACCCTCATTATTGTATACAGAATGCCCCCTGGGGGGCCAAGAACCAGAAGTCCCGTCTGCCCAACAAAATGGCGTCCATGGCGTGCGTTCCACGCCTCAATTTGGCTTCTCAAAGGGGCAGGAAGTGATGTAATATTAAAAAAATATAAATAAATACAAATTTAGAAATTAAAACTCGTTACCACTAAATAGCAATGTTTAGTGCGTGGTATATAAGAAACCGTGCTAATATGTGATGGGAATATGAAATATATGTCTTTATGCATCATGGGTGGCTATGGACTCTGATTTTGTCTTGATGATGTCTGGACCCTAGACCACCGGAGCAAGGGGCGGAAGAAGCTGCAGATAAGTAAATCTTTCTCTTTTTGTTTCCCTTGAGCTAAGCAGGCAATAAACCCTTGCAGCACAGGCATAACCCCACTGCAAGGCATCATTTTCTTTAGCTGCCGAAGTTGGCCTTTAAATATGAAATTTACCCACTTTGCATTATGGGGATTTTTTAAATTTTTCACCCACATGTTGAAATCACCATTTTTTGATTGAAAATTAATTAGAACTCCCAAACATTATATTTTTAGTTTCTTAAGGCAGAGCCCCTGGAAAATAAAAATGGTGGCAGTTGTGATATATGCGCAGATAATACGGGATTTTCAGGAAATAAATACACTGAAAGCAAATTTAGTGCACACAAACACAAGTTTATTACCCAATTCTTGGTAACATATAAAGGATGGGGTTGTGTCAAGTAAAAAAACACATCAAGAGTCAAAATTGCATGCACCAGTGAAATGATGAAAAGGTACAGCACCTACACATTTTCAAAGGCTACACTTTGAAAGCTTTTAGTTTAGAGTGAACCATGAATTTTGGCTGTAGCATTATTCCGCTTACTCCGACGTTCATGGCAATATCTAATATGTGTACCACAAACGCTGATTACATACCCATGCAAGACCTATGTGTGCATTTGCATTTGTGTGCAAGTACGGAGGTGAAGGAGGCACTTTTGTTTTTTTCCTATATATTTTATTACATTTTATTGTTTTCTACACTTTCATTTTTTTTAACTACTGTGCTGCCCCATGCTTATACTTTGCCTTCCCCAGTTCCTCTTTCCCTCCTCATCAAAATGCCAATTGCATTTTGAAATAAAGCCTTTTTGTCTTCATTACATGCCTTATTTTAGATTCAGTGATGTCATCAATGGGTCTCTGTGCTTCTTTAGTTAATGCAGGCAGATCATGTCTGATGGGAGGGGCCAGCATCCTGCCTCGGTACTCTTAAAAGCCCCCAGCCCTGATGCCAGCAATGGGCCGGCTGTAGAATGAAGTTATATAAATATATTAAAATGCTTTGGCAGGTAGATGTCCATCTGGAGGAGTAAGACTTCCTAGACAGGCTGCCATAGGTGTGTGCAGGGGGTGTCCTGGGAGCGCCTGGGCCTACCCTAATCACCCCTGTGCAAGGCAGATTCCACCTGCTGCACACCACCCCGACCCTTCCAACAGTGCTGCCGCCTTCCCTCTTCTTCTCTCCCGCCAGCTGCTGCTGTAGGCACATGATGTAATTTGCTAGCCTCTTCCTTTTCTGAATGAACACAGTGAGTTATCAGTACCAATCGCTCACTTTGTTCATTCACAACTGAAGCATAGTAAACTGTGTTTGTGAATGATCAGGAAGCCGCTCAGCACAGAGAACTTCCCATTCATTCACTATCCAGTGCAGCTGAGGTCCCAGAGAAAAAGACCAGTGTTCTCTGTCTCAAACTTGAGGCATTAGGGGTCTGTTTAGGCACCTGATATTTCACCAACGCTCCTCCCCTCCAACAACAGAATTTCTAAAGAATACATTGTAAACAATAATGAAACAAATAAAAATTTTAAAAAATAATATAAAAAAAAACAACCCAAACAGCCCTACAACACCATCCATGTTTTCTTACGTTTTAAAATTCCTTTTACATTTATTTATAAAAGTGTGTTTGTCTGTGTATATATATAGAACCAAAAGTATAGGGATGCCTGCCTTTACACACACATGAACTTTAATGGCATCCTCCCAGTCTTAGTCCGTAGGGTTCAATATTGAGTTGGCCCACCCTTTGCAGCTATAACAGCTTCAACTCTTCTGGTAAGGCTGTCCACAAGGTTTAGGAGTGTCTATGGGATTGTTTGATCATTCTTCCAGAAGCACATTTGTGAGGTCAGGCACTGACAAGAAGGCCTGGCTCACAGTCTAATTTATCCCAAAGGTGTTCTGTTGGGTTGAGGTGCAGGCCAGTCAAGTTCCTCCACCCCAAACTCATTCATCCATGTCTTTATGGACCTTGCTTTGTGCACCGTCCTGTTGGAACAGGAATAGCATGTACTGTGTGTACACAGTACATACTATACATACATATAATGTACAGTTGTGCTCATAAGTTTACCCTGGCAGAATTTATGATTTCTTGGCCATTTTTCAGAGAATATTAATGATAACACAAAAACATTTCTTTCACTCATGGTTAGTGTTTGGCTGAAGCCATTTATTATCAATCAACTGTGTTTACTCTTTTTAAATCATAATGACAACAGAAACTACCCAAATGACCCTGATCAAAAGTTTACATACCCAGGTGATTTTGGCCTGATAACATGCACACAAGTTGACACAAAGGGGTTTGAATGGCTGTAAAAGGTAACCATCCTCACCTGTGATCTGTTGACTTGTAATTAGTGTGTGTGTATAAAAGGTCAATGAGTTTCTGGACTCCTGACAGACCTTTGCATCTTCCATTCAGTGCTGCACTGACGTTTCTGGATTCTGCGTCATGGGGAAAGCAAAAGAGTTGTCAAAAGATCTGCGGGAAAAGGTAGTTGAACTATATAATACAGGAAAGGGATGTAAAAAGATCCCAAGGAATTGAGAATGCCAATCAGCAGTGTTCAAACTCGAATCAAGAAGTGGAAAATGAGGGGTTCTGTTTAAACCAAACCACGGTCAGGTAGACCAAATAAAATTTCAGCCACAACTGCCAGGAAAATTGTTCGGGATGCAAAGAAAAACCCACAAATAACTTCAGGTGAAATGCAGGACTCTCTTAAAACATGTGTTGTGGCTGCTTCAAGATGCACAATAAGGAGGCACTTGAAGAAAGATGGGTTACATGGTCGAGTCGCCAGAAGAAAGCCATTAATAAGCAAATTCCACAAAGTATCCCACTTACAATACGCCAAACAGCACAGAGACAAGCCTCAAACCTTCTGGCACAAAGTCATTTGGCGTGATGAGACCAAAATTGAGCTTTTTGGCCACAGCCATAAATGCTACATTTGGAGAGGAGTCAACAAGGCCTATGATGAAAGGTACACCATTCCTACTGTGAAACACAGAGGTGTATCGCTGATGTTTTGGGGATGTGTGAGCTACAGGAAATTTGGTCAAAATTGATGGCAAGATGAATGCAGTATGTTATCAAAAAATACTGGAGGAGCATTTGCATTCATCAGCCAGGAAGCTGCGCATGGGACGTACTTGGACATTCCAACATGACAATGATCCAAAATACAGGGCCAAGTCGACCTGTCATTGGCTACAGCAGAATAAAGTGAAGGTTCTGAAGTGGCCATCTCAGTCTCCTGACCTCAATGTCATTGAGCCACTCTGGGGAGATCTCAAACATGCAGTTCATGCAAGAGAGCCCAAGAATTTCCAGGAACTGGAGGCTTTTTGCCAAGAGGAATGGGCAGCTTTACCATCTGAGAAGATAAAGAGCCTCATCCACAAATACCACAAAAGACTTCAAGCTGTCATTGATGTTAAAGGGGGCAATACACGGTATTAAGAACTGGGGTATGTAAACTTTTGATCAGGGTCATTTGGGTAGTTTCTATTGTCATTATGATTTAAAAAGAGTAAACACAGTTGATTGATAATAAATGGCTTCAGCCAAACACCAACCATGAGAGAAAGAAATGTTTTTGTGTTCTCATTCATATTCTCTGAAAAACGGCCAAGAAATCATAAATTCTGCCAGGGTATGTAAACTTATGAGCACAACTGTATGCATGTTTGAGCTTTGAGGTGCACACCCTAATGCAATAGGCTGTGCACACCTGCATTAGGATCCAGACTGCCCTAGGTAACATGTGGTGCTGAGCTTCAATGATTGAAAGAAATTAAATGCTATCAATAACAGTGGTGAGACAGGAAATGTAGGGCTGGGGAGGAAAGGTCTGGGTGATGTCCTCCAGCCAGCAAATGAGGTGGACTATCTGACTTGTTGCAGCTTCTAATGCAACTTCAGGAAGATCACAACCAATGATGGGCTCAGGCGTGTTTGTATCGTACCTGCCGGGAAATGCCTCACTGCCTATGATTGGCGGGGTGCAGTGACGGCTTCCTGGTGGGTACGATCCTAACACACCTAAACCCATCTCTAGCAATGGGCAGTGAAATCCATGTAAGCTATTTCAGTACAGGAGAGAAGCCGGTACTACTGTGCAAGCCTGAAGGGAAGGTTGGCACACTGCTTTATTCGATGAGGCTGGAGATGTAATGCAGAGAGGTTTGTACTCCTGCCCAGAGGATGCCGGATCACAAATCAGACAGAGGGTTCAAACGAGATGATTTTTGCTAATTTTCAGCAATCTGAGACATTTTCATTCCTTGCAGTAGCTTTGTTCCTTGGCCTTGACAGCACAATCGTTTATAGAGCACCGGTTAAAGATATTTAGAGGTCACACATAATGCTTAGCTTAATTGAAATACATCACAGGTGATATCATTTGCTGCTCAGTGATTGCAGTATTCTAGTCTGCATCTCCCCAAGGCAATACTTAAAATCTGGCCTGTTGGTGGGTCCTGAGGATCGGAGTTGAGAACCACTGGCTTAAAGAGACTCTGTCACCAGGCCATTTGTTTCAACAGCAAACTTCCCATATGATTACATGAGCATTTAACATATGCTATGCCTGTTATTTAGCTGTAAAAGACCTGTGTAGACAATAAATCCACTTTCATGGGAAAAAAATAGCAAATTAAAAAAAAAAAATATAGCATATACAATTGTGATACAAGTCATATTGTAATTGAATGTTATTAACCACTTCAGCCCCGGAAGGATTTCACACTTTAGGACCAGAGCCCTTTTTGCGATTTGGCACTGTGTCGCTTTAACTGACAATTGCGCGGTCGTGCAACGTTGTACCCAAACGAAATTTGCGTCCTTTTTTTCCCACAAATAGAGCTTTCTTTTGGTGGTATTTCATCACCGCTGCGTCATTTCTGATCGCCGCTATAAACAAAAGAAGAGCGACAATTTTGCAAAAAAACCCAAATTTCTTACTTTTTGCTAAAATACAAATCCAAAAAAAAAAAAATAAAAATACAAAAAAACATTTTTTTTCATCAGTTTTGGCCGATTTATATTCTTCCTCATATTTGTGATAAAAAAAAATCACAATTGGCGTTTATGGATTGGTTTGTGCAAAAGTGGCCGCGTTTACGGATGATGAGAATTAATTTCTGGGGGTTTTATTTATTTTTTTTTACTAGTAATGGCGGCGATCTGCGATTTTTAGCGGTACTGCGATATTGGGGCGGACATGTCGGACCATTTTGACACTTTTTTTGGGACCATTGGCATTTATACAGTGATCAGTGCTATAAAAATGCACTGATTACTGTGTAAATGCCATTGGCAGTGAGGGGTTAACCTGCAGGGGGCGCTCTAAGGGTTAACTGTGTTCCCTGGGCGTGTTCTAACTGTGTTTGGGCTATCCTAGCAGGGGAAGGGAAGTGATCACAGCTTCCATGTAGAGGAAGGCTGTGATCACAGCCCCTCCCCCTCTCACAGAATGGAGGTCTGTGTTTACTTACACAGACCTCCGTTCTTTCACTCCGGGGGGGGCATCCTGGGTAGCCGGCGGAGATCGAGTCCGCCGCACCCGCTCCCTGGCCCCCCCGGACACAGTGAGCGTGCAAGCGCTCACAGTGCGCGATCTCGCAGCCGCCGTCGTATGACGGCGGTTTGCGTTATCGAGCCACTTTGTCGCCGTCAACCTGCGGTTGACGGTCGACAAGTGGTTAAAAATCCTTTCCTTTTCAATCTGCAGCTCTGTAATTTTCTATAAAATGCAAAATGGCTACCTGGAGGCCATCTGTCTACTGAACAACCCCCCCCCCCCCCCATAGAAACGTAATTGTAATGTGTGATTGGCTCACTGATTTTCCCAGAAGTCTGAATCAAGATACAAGTCAGATTTTTTGCATCCCTTGCAACAAATGTAATTTTTGGTGAGATTCTCCAAAAGCAAAATCACATCTAAAGGGATCCAGACCCTGAAACTTTCCTCATTAGAACCCTGCAAGTGCAGCAGCTGCTTGATAATTATAAAATCACTCCCATTCGCATTTATCTTGCACATGGACGCAAACAGCTACAGTGCCTTGAAAAAGTATTCATAGCCCTTGACATTTTCCCATGCTACAACCAAAAACGTAAATGTATTTTATTGGGATTTTATGTGATAGGCCAACAGAAAGTGGCACATAATTATGATGTGGAAGGAAAATAATAAATGGTTTTCAAAATGTTTTACAGATAAATATATGAGAAATGTGGGGTAAATTTGTATTCAGCCCCCCTGAGTTATTCCTTTGTAGAACCGCCTTTCACTGCAATTACAGCTGCAAGTATTTTTGGGGAAGTCTCTACCAGCTTTGCACATCTAGAGATGACATTTTTGCCCATTCTTCTTTGCAAAATATCTCAAGCTCTGTCAGATTGGATGGAGAGCGTCTGTGAACAGCAATTTTAATGTCTTGCCACAGATTCTCAATTGTATTTAGGTCTGGACTTTGACTGGGCCATTCTAACACATGAATCTGCTTTGATCTAAACCATTCCATTGTGCTGGAAGGTGAACCTCCGCCCCGGTCTCAAGTCTTTTGAAGATTCAGGTTTTCTGCTAAGACTGCCCTGTATTTGGCTCCATCCATCTTCCCATCATCTCTGACCAGCTTCCCTGTCCCTGCTGAAGAAAAGCATCCCAGCAACATGATGTTGCCACCACCATGGTGTGTTCAGGGTGATGTGCAGTGTTAGTTTTCTGCTACACATAGGGGTTGATTTTCTAGAACTGGAGAGTGCAAAATCTGGTGTAGCCCTGCATAGAAACCAATCAGCTCAGGTTTTATTGTCAAAGCTTAATTAAACAAGCTGAAGTTAGAAGGTGATTGGCTACCATGCATAGCTGCACCAGATTTTGCACTCTCCAGTTTTAGTAAATCAACCCCTAAAGCCTCGTACACACGGTTCGACGGTCGTATGCAACAGGTCGTACGAACGACCGTTGTATGCTAATCCGACCGTTAGTACGCGCAATTAGAACAGCCGACGTACGACGGTCGTACAACAGAAGTTGTATGAGCAAACTAGAAAACTTTGGTAGCACCAACAAGCGGTCGTACGATCGTTGTATCGTGTGTACAGAGAAGTAGGTCCAACAAGTTGTATTGTGCAAAACACGCATGCTCAGAAGTCAGGAACGGCCGGACACTAATTACATGCACCTGAACTTTCTTTTTATACGTTCATAACACGTCACTACATTCGGGTTGGTCGTACGATCGTGTAGTGCATGTCAGTACTCAAGTTACATTATCCAAAATACAATTTGGTCCGTTCGGTCGTACGACCGTCGAACCGTGTGTACGAGGCTTAAGTGTTTGCTTTTCAGCCAAAAATTCAATATTGGTCTCATCTGACCAGAGTACCTTCTTCCACATGTTTGTTGTGTCCTCCACATGGCTTCTCGCAAACTGCAAACAGGACTTCTCATGGCTTTCTTTCATCTATGGCTTTCTTCTTGCCACTCTTCCATAAAGGCCAGATTTGTGGAGTGCACGACTAAAGCCTCGTACACACGGGACGACGATCGCACGTACGACCGTGTTGAATCGTATGTTGGCTGTTGTATGCAGCATACTGACTGCACTACACAATCGTACGTCCGGGGAAAGAACGTTCAGGTGCATGTAATTAGCATCCGGCCATTCCTGACTTCGGAGCATGCGTGTTTTGCACAATACAACTTGTTGTACCAACTGCTCTGTACACGCGATACAACGGTCGTATGAGCGCTTGTTGGTACGACCAAGTTTTCTAGTCTGCTCATACAACTCCCTTGTACGACCGTCGTATGTTCGACTGTTCAA
Organism: Glandirana rugosa; assembly: GCA_018402905.1. Taxonomy (NCBI): domain Eukaryota; kingdom Metazoa; phylum Chordata; class Amphibia; order Anura; family Ranidae; genus Glandirana; species Glandirana rugosa. Next base: position 881,829 of record BLSH010517591.1, on the reverse strand, counting down.
ATCGTGCATACGAACGATCAATATCGCATACAACGGTCAGGAGTACGACCTGTTGAATGCGATCGTCATCCCGTGTGTACGGGGCATAAGGCCTCATACACACGGGCGTATGTTTAAAAATAAGAAAAAAGTCGGGTCCGACGTCAGGGAAAAATCTGCGTTTTTTTTCAGCGTTTTGCATGGGTGTTAATGAGCGTTAGTGAGCATTAGTGAGCGTCGGCGTCAATACGCTTTTTTTTAATAAAAACATTCCTCTGCTATTTTTTAACCAGAAAACTTTGGCGTCAAAAACGCCGGATAATGCCGGTACGGCGTTAGTGGGCGTAAGTGAGTGTTTTGCAGCATCGGCGTCAAAAACGCCAAAACGTTACAGCCTCGGAACGTGTTAGTCTAGTTACAGCTCACTAATGCCGACAACCCCTACTGCTTAAAGGGGCCATAGAATAACATGAAAAGCTGTAAAAAACACCCAAAAACGTGGCGTCAAAAAATGCCCGTGTGTATGAGGGCTAATAGTTGTCCTGTGGACAGATTCTCCCACCTGAGCTGTGGATCTTTGCAGCTCCTCCAGACTTACCATGGGCCTTTTGGCTGCTCCTCTGATTTTGGTTCCTTTCACACGAGTGGAGCCCGTTTTGACGGGCTCCGCTGCTCAGCGGGGATCCATCCATTGATCCCCGCTGAGCCGGCGGATGACAGGACCGTGTCTGCACTGGACCTGTCAAAGCTCCACTCTCCTCTATGGGGGATCGGATGAATATGGACCGCCTGTCCGTGTTCATCCGATCTGATCCGCCAGACAGATGGAAAACAGGGTTTCCATCCATCTGTGTTTAGCAGATCGGAGCGGATTGGATGACAGTGGACATGTCACTGCTGACATCCGTCGCTCCATAGAGGACAATGGAGCGTCCGTTCATACCCGCCTGAAAAACTGTCAGGCATACCTGAACGTTCCGTGCGTGTGAAAGGACCCTAATGCTCTCCTTGCCCGGCCTGTCAGTTTAGGTGGACAGCCACGCCTTTGGTAGGTTTGCAGTTGTACCCTACTCTTTCCATTTTCAGATGATGAATTGAACAGAGCTCCGTGAGATGTTAAAAGCTTGGGATATTTTTTTTTTATAACTTAACCCTGCTTTAAACCTCTCCACTAAGGTTATCTAACAAACCTCTGAGGGCTTCACAGAACAGCTGTATTTACACTGAGATTAAATGACACACAGGTGGACTCTATTTACTAATTAGGAGAATTCTGAAGGAAATTGGTTACACTAGATAAAATCCCAATAAAATACATTTACGTTTTTGGTTGTAACATGACAAAATGTGGAAAATCTTAAGGGGTATGAATACTTTTTCAAGGTACTGTATTTCTTCAGAATAACAAAAGGCAGGAATCTGCAGCAATGTTTGTTAAAATTCCCGCAATGTACACAGATTACCCAGAAGGAAAAGTTGTTTTTTTTCTTCAACAAGTTACTCGTTAAGAATGTGCCACAAATACCTGGGTTTGGTTCTAGGCAGGTTTTCAAAACATGAGTAAAGTTCAGACTCCAAATCTAAACTCCACTCAAGTCAATAGGAGTCAAATGTTAAAAAACAGTAATGGCCATTTTTAGGCTAATTGGCAAGGGATTGTGGCATGTGGAGGTTTGACACTGTGCTGGTAACGTTTTCCCAAAGCAAAAAAAGAAAAAAAAATGAAAATTAGAAATGATGCTTGACAAAAAGCAGCCATTTAATAAAACATTAAAATTAATGTAAATTAAATGAAATTAAGTAACATGCCTTGGGGATACCCTTAACCTGCCTTGTGAAGTGGTGCATCTGTTTGATGTATACAACCTACTGCACTAAAACTGACATTTACAAAGAAAAATAAAATGCAGCTTAACCACTTTAATACCGGGCATGTTTACCCCCTTCCCGCCCAGGCCAATTTTCAGCTTTCAGCGCTGTCACACTTTGAATGACAATTACTCAGTCATGCAACACTGTACTCAAACAACATTTTTATAATTTTGTTCACACAAATAGATCTTTCTTCTGGTGGTATTTAATCACCACTTGGTTTTTTAATTTTTGCTAAATAAACTAAAAAAGGCTGAACATTTTGAAAGAAAAAAAAAAATAAAACCCTTTTTTTTGTTTCTGTTATAAAATGTTGCAAAAAAATAATTGTTCTTCATAAATTTAGCCCATAATGTATTCTGCAACATTTCTTTGGTGAAAATAACCCAAATCGCTGTATATTGTTTAGTCTGTGTGAAAGTTACCTATGGTATATGGTATATACCTGAAAATTGATCAATCACGATATACTGATGACCTAGCTCATTTCTTGTCAGGACAGTACAAATATCCCCCAAATGACCCATTTTGGAAAGTAGACAGTCTAAGCTATTTAGTAAGAAGCATAGTGGGTTTTTAAAGTTGTGATTTTTTGTCATAATTTTTTTGACGCTGAAGAAATTTAAAAAAAATTCACCACTTTATTTTTTTTACATACTGTCACAAGTGTAGTACAGCATCACCATATAACTGGTGTGGTGGTGATCAGGGACACTGACTGGTGACAGTATGAAAATGGATATTTTTTTAAATGTAGTTTTTTTTTTTTATTATTACATTTTTTTCTTTTTTTTTAACAATCTTTTTTTTAACACATTGTGACCAGAGCAATATAATGTTACCATAGTAAAATTGTACTACTCTGGGGAAGTGATCAGGATTTTTTTTCTTATGTTTGCTTATAGCAGTGAATTACATTGCTATAAGCAAACATTTTACAGTCTGTTTTGTTGTGATTAGCTGTGATTGGTCAAAGCTAATCACATTGTACAGATGGGCTGTGATTGGTCCTATCAGTACCATGTGATCACATTGACCAATCACAGGTAGCAACACAATTGTACGCATTGGATGTCATGAAAGGAAGCCATCCATTGTGTACAACTGTCATTCGACCTGCTGTGATTTGTCACGGTGGTCACATGGTACAGGCAGCAAGTCCGTACTCTGATCAGTCATCGGCTGTGTTCCGTAGACATTGCTGGTGACAGATCGCACTGCTGCGTGGCCCCGCAGCTGCACGATTGAGGCTTCCTGAGAGGACATCATATGACATCCAGTCAGATAACAAAGTCATCGCCCGGCCCTAATTTGTCTACAGGCCAAGTGTGAAGTGGTTAAATTGCTGGCAAATGCCAGCTTTGGCAGCTGTACTCCTGTTTGTAAACAAACAGCCAAGGATTCCCTTCATCTATACCAGACCCTTCTCCTAGATGAGGGGGGCCCACACAAAAAGAAAAAAAGAATGGGATGTCCCCTTATTCTTGACGAGGGTCTGGAATTGATGTCAAGAGGAACCCCACCTAAAAAAAAAAAAAATAGTGGGGTCCTCTAAAAATACATTCTCACTGGACTTTAAAGCAAGCATGCAGTTTGGCAGGCTAAATAAATGGAAGGATGAGAGCGTAGCCCCACCCCTCCCCCAAAACCATACCAGGCCAAATGTCCTCTGCATAGAGAGATACCTTACCAGGGGGGACACCACTGGTAAAGCTCCTTGATGAGGACCATGGCCTCATTGCCAAAATTCTGGACCAGAGTTTGTGGGGGTTTGTGTCATGTTTTTTTTCATCCTATCTGCGATTGACCAACCGATCCTTCCTGCGATCGACTGACCGATCCCTCCTTTGACAAATCCTCACTATTTTTCTTCCTTCCTATCTTTGACCCTTCCTTCCTTCATTATTTTTGCGCTAGTAATTTTTTGCAATGTTATTTATCCTTTTCCATTTAGTATAATACCTGGTTGATCCTGCCTGTTCCTGTCAGTAAACTGACTTTCCATCATCCTGCTCTCTCTGCAGCATCTGTATCTCCCTCTCTCCCCCTCCCTTCCTGTCATTTCCGTGGTCTGCGTGAAGCCCCTCTTCTCCCTGTCCCTCCTGAAGCTAAACCACCAGAAGAATGCAAGCCCCTCCTACCTGAATCCCTCTGCTTGGGAGGAAGATCAGAGAAAACCATGTGATTGCTCAGAAGTGCTGCTAGAAAACGGAAAATTTCCTATCAAATACTTACAGTAATTTTTCTTTCCTATGGACTCCATGGCAGCCTATATGTGGGTTAACCCCACCTCCTCTCCAATGCTATAGGACCCCATTCCCATAAATGTGTGCCTCCAGCCAGAGACCGTGTTCCATAGCTAGTCTACTTCCTGATCCATGGGTGGGGACTCCGTCTGCCATGGAGTCCATCAGGAAAGGAAAATTACGGTAAGTATTTGATAGGAAATTTTCAGTTTTCCTGACAGACTCCTTTGCAGCCTATGTGTGGGAAATAACTAGCCAAACCACACGGGAGGTTATGCTTCAACAAAACAGGATTTCATTTGCCCTGTCAATTGACAGGATACTTCGTCCAAAATTTACAGAGGATAAAGAGGCTGGTTTAACACAGTAATGTAACATGAAAGTATTGATGGTGGCCCATGAGGCCGCTCTGCAGATTACCTCTGGGGCTATGTGAGGGGCAGCTGCCCAGGATGTCGCCAACCCTCTAGTCAAATGAGCTGTCACTGTCTCCGGAGGAGCTAACCCCTTGTTCTTTCCAGAATGTGAGAGAAAAAGATAGTCCGAGCGTTTAAAGGAAGACGTCACTTGGAGGTATTCCTTCAGTATCTCGCCCACATCCAGCGGGAGTACATCTCCGGCTCCCGGGGTTCTGAATGTGGGAAGCACAGTTTCTTGATTCTCTTGGAATACTGATGTCACTTTTGGGTTTGACCTGAGCATGGGTATAAGTACTACCCTGTTGGGAAAAAAGGTCAAAAAGGGTTCTTTATGGCCGAGGATACCAATTTCCGAGACCCGTTTGGCCGAGGTGACTGCCACCAGGAAGGCGGCCTTCAAAGATCTTTGATTGAAACTGGCCCAGCTAAAGTTGAGAGTGAGTCCAGTACTAGGGGCAAGTCCCACTTCAGGAACCTTGGTCTGCTTTGAGGTCTAAGTCTCTCTACACCTCTAAAGAACTGCTGGACCAGAGGGTGAGAGGCCCACGTGGACCCAGAGAAGGCTGACAGGACCGAAACTTGAACTCTCAGCAAGCCGACTGCCAAGCCCAGGTCTAGACCTGTTTGTAGGAATCCCAAGACTGTCTGAACCTCCGGATCTCTGAATGACTTCCCTACCATGGATGCAAACTCTATGAACTTGGCCAAGATTCTCCCATATTCTCTGTGCTTGCCCTCCTTGAGCTCATGAGAGTGGAGATGATGTTTGCCGTGCAGCTGAGGGCTTCCAACCTCCCCCTCTGAAGAACCAGACCATTAACTTCAGGACCGCTGGGCAGGGGTGTAGGACTGTCCCTTGGGATAGTAGGTCCGGCCTGAGGGGAGGGGTACTGGATCCCGAACGCTCAGTTGGGTCAGAAGGGTGAACCACAACCTGTTTGGCCAGTACAGAGCCACCATTACTACCTCGACTGTCTCTGCCCAGAGTCTCCGTAGGAACCTCATGATGACCGTAAATGGGGGAAAGGCATATGCCTTGTTGAACTCCCACTTGTCCGTCAGGGCGCCCGTCCTGCAGGCCTGGCTGCAACGGCTCCAGGTGTAGTATCTCTCGATCTTGAAGTTGCAGGGAGAGATGAACAAGTCCACCTCGGGCTGGACTCCCAAGACAGGATCGACTTGAATATCTCCCTGTGGAGGGACCATTCAGTGTTGCCTAGTCGAATCCTTGAAATAAAGTCCGCTTGAACATTCTGGGCTCCAGGAACAAACACCGCAGAGAGGTCGACTAAATACCTCTGAGCCCATGACATGATTGGTTTGATTTCTCGGAACAAGGTGGGGCTCCGTGTCCCTCCCTGTCTCTTCACATAGGAGACTGCCATGGTATTGCCCATTCTTAGAAGGACTGCCTTCCCCTTCAGGAGTAGAGATGAGCGAACTTCTAGAAGTCCGGGTTCTGCTGGTTCGGCCGAACTTTGGGACAAAGTCCGGGTTCGGGTCTGGACAGAACCCGAACTTTGTCCCGGACCCCGAACCCCATTGAAATCAATGGGGACACTGACTTTTAGGCACAAAAATGGCTGTAAAATAGTCCTGGAAGGTCCTAGAGGTCTGCAAAAGGAAGGAAATGGGGGTAAGGGTGGGACAAGTGACCTACAAAGAAATGGGGACAGGGAAATAACTTTAAATATTTAAAAAAAAATAAAAGCAAAAATGGAGATCATCTTCAAAATGGGTCTGAAAAGTATTAATTAACGGTAGAGGCCATAGAACTGTTCTAAAATCATCTTCAAACTGTGTCAAAAAAGTATAAATAAGCCGGGAGAACCCATATCACTGTTCTGCAAAATGTGTGTGTCACTTTAAATGAAACCGGGAATAAGTGAACATCTGTTCTGCAAACGTATTTAAAGTCTGTGTGTCACTTTAAATGAAACCGGGAATAAGTGCACATCTGTTCTGCAAACTTATTTAAAGTCTGTGTGTCACTTTAAATGAAACCGGGAATAAGTGAACATCTGTTCTGCAAACTTATTTAAAGTCTGTGTGTCACTTTTAATGAAACCATGAATAAGTGCACATCTGTTCTGCAAACAGAACATCTGTTCTTCACACATCTGTTTAGTCTGTGTCACTTTTATTATAGCCGCTAATAAGTCAACATCTGTTCTTCACACATCTGTTTAGTCTGTGTCACTTTTATTATAGCCGCTAATACCCCCATTTTCCTTCCTTTTGCAGACCTCTAGGACCTTCCTGGGCTTTTTTACAGCATTTTTAAGAATTTTCATTAAAAGTACCAGAACCCCGGACCCGAACCTGGACTTTTTTTGAAAAGTCCGGGTTCGGGTCCGGGTCCCGGACACCCCAAAGTTCGGTATGGACCCGAACTTTACAGTCCGGGTTCGCTCAACTCTATTCAGGAGATGACTGAAGGCTTGTAAAGCACGAAAGGCCGCACGAAGCTCCAGGACATTTGAGCCCGGGATGCAGGCGCAGGGATCCCACCTGCCCTGTGCCAGTTCGGACTCGTAATGTGCTCCCCACCCCATACAGCTGGCATCAGTGGTAACCATGGCCCATGAGATGGGGGCGATGGAGTGGCACGTAAGCAGGTTCCTCCGCTGCAGCCACCAGGGGAGGCTGGCCCTCATGGCTGATGTTATGTGGATGAGCTGGTTGTTGTTGTTTGAGTCCCATTGAAGGAGGAACCCTGCCTGGAAGGGACGCAGCCTCCAGAGGGCCCACTTCACCATTGGAGTTGTGGAGACCATTGTGCCAATGATCTTGAGGCAGTGAGAGGCCCTCAGGTATGGGGATGTTAGGGCCCATGACACCCCCTTCCTGATGATGGGGACCTTCTCTGCTGGCAGGGAGATTGTGCCCTTCACTGTGCCGAACTGAGCCCCTAGGTATACTAAGCGCTGTACTGGCTCCAGCTGGCTTTTCTCCAAATTCAACAGCCAGCCAAATTCGGTCAGAATGGAGACAACCTGATCTCTGTGGGCAAGCAGCTGCTCCTTTTCTTGAGAGAGTAGGAGGAGATCGTCAAGATAATGGTACAATCGGATCCCTTTTGTTCTGATGAGTGCCATTATGGCCAGAAGAACCTTGGAAAAGGTGCGAGGCAACGTCGAGAGCCCGAAAGGAAGACAGGTAAATTGCAGATGCCTCGGCCGACTGCGAATCGGAGGAACTTGCTGAATTCTTCTTCCCCTGGCACGTGGAAGTACGCATCCTTTAAGTCTAACTAAATCAGCCAATCGCCAGGCTGCACGGCTTGCTGAATTGTAGATATTGTCTCGGGCTATGGCACTATCCAGCTTGTTGCCAAACAAGGAGGATCCCTCAAAGGGAATTTTACACTAGGTTTGCTTGGATGCCGGGTCAGTGAGCCAGGAGCGTTACCATAATGCCCTCCTGGCCGTGACCGAAGACAGCATAGCCCGGGTCAATAGGCGTATAACATCAATGGAAGCCTCCCTCAGGAAAGCTGTTGCTAGCTTCAGTTCCTGGACTGCTGAGTTCCTGGCAAACTCTTCGGAGACACCTCTGATCACCGAGTCTACATTCTCCGTCCAGGATTCTATTGCCTTGGATAATGCTGCAAGGGCCAGAGCGGGTTTGCAGGCTGACCCGGCCAACCCTCTTGAGGTCCTGGTCGATTCTCCTCTCGATGCTATCCCTGAAGGACACTGCGTCCTCGAGAGGGAGAGTAATGTGCTTGGCCAGGCGCATTAAAGCCGCGTCCACCAGGGGAGCATTTTCCAGGTGCTTCACATCCTCTGATTTGAAGGGATAAAGCCTTGTGGTCTTGCTGGACAAGGATGTCTTTCTGTCCACCTTCTCCCACTCCTCCACAATGATCTCCTTGAGCTCCCCCAAGAGCGGGAAATTGGGGCGCTCCTTCCCCAGGTGTTTTTTTTTTTAAATCTTTAATTTTTTATTGAGAATAATAAAGAAATTCAATACAAAGCAACAAAAGCAACAAAGTTCTCACAGATACAGCTTGAGATTATGAGTATAGGGTTATCCATTTACAGGCGAAGGGTTTACACATCTGATACAATATAGTTTACATTCAATTGACTCAGTATGATAATCTAATAAACCAATACCTGCTTCCCACTCTCACTGGGAAGAGCCGGCCACCCCATTGGGTACAAACTGTGGACAGGCTAGATACACGTATAATTACCTATTACTCTCAATTTAGAGACCTTTGTAGCTAATTATGGGGTGGAAACCCATTCCTTAATTTGACTTTCCACTGTGAGTGAATGCGGCATTTTCTCAGTCAAAATAACAATAACCAGTTTAACCAACTTATCCATACCACCCATTGTTCCTGAGCTTGGTAACATGAATGTGACCTTCTTATTTATGTCTCCCTTTTATGAATTGGTCACCTCTTATAGCTTATAGGTACGTAGCCAGATATTCCAGTTCTGGTGAAATCTCTCAACATGTCCATGTACTTTGGCATAGGAGTATTCATATGAGCATTGAAGTTTCACTCTAGAAATAGTTTCTTCTGTAGTAGGGGCCATATCTTTTTTCCATGTACTCATGATTGTTAATCTGACTGCTATTAAAATGTGTATGGTGACTTTTCTTAGATCTGAAGGGAATTTCTCCAGATTTAGACCTAGAAGGGCCAAATCCGGGGAGACATGCACTATGTAGCCAGTGATTTTGGAGATTAGCCTAAATATAGCTAGCCAAAAGCTTGTTATTGATTTACAATGCCAAAGTATATGGAGGATGTTGCCCTTTTGCCCACAATTGCGCCAACAGTCTGTGGAAACCTCTGGATACATGTGTGACAGACGAGTCGGGGTTAAATACCATCTATACATTACTTTCAGAATATTCTCCCAGTGTAGAACACAATGGGTTGTCCTCATACTATATTTAGTTGCATTCAGCCATTGTTGTTCTGTGTAGGTTTTCCCTAGATCTCTTTCCCATTTTTTTATGGCAGTTGTGTGTGTCATAGGGGCTTCCTTTTTGTAGCATGAGGTAAATACGAGATATACCTCCCTTGGCTACCGCCCAGTTGTTGTACCATTCCCAAATTTCCTTGTCTATAGAGACATTTAACGAGTCTAGCTTTTATAGGAAATGGTTAATTCACATGGTGTTAAATGGGTCTTTCAATTTTGCCTCTTCGGGTACTGTAGACCATGATGCGAACCTTTGTTTGGCCCATGCCTCGATTGAGAGGTCTGGGATAAGGAATTCAAATATCTGTAATGGGGCCTTTTGAATTGGAATTTTGATGCTTTCCCTCTGTAAGCTTAAAAGATCCTTCCAGACTCCAATTGATGCCATCAGTGAGTTTTGGAATTTGACTGGGAATTTTAATAGTAGCTGCTAGTAGTAATGATTTGAGGTTTTTATTATTTATCATGGCTTGTTACCCATGGTTTAAGGGAGTGGGGGTTGATCCATGCTCTCAGTTGTTCTAATATAGAGGCTCTATAGTAGTCCTTAATGGAGGGGACTCCAGTTCCTCATTTGGATCTATGTTTGAGTAAAATGTTAAGTGCTATACGGAGCTTAGTTCCTTTCCATATTAATGATTTAAGGAGTGAGTTCAGTGTGGTAAAAAGGGATTTGGGACAGGTTTAGGCACTGTTCTAAAGATATACAGTATCTTTGGAAGAATTACCATCTTGAATGTCGCTATGTGATGTGTGTTTACTTAATTGGGCGAGTTCGGTTTGGATGGATTTTAAAAGTTTCTTGTGATTGGCATTGTATAGGTTCGCCGATTTATTAGGAATGTAGATTCCCAAATAATGAATTTCTGTGGAATCCCAGTTGCATGGGAAGATAGTTTTCAACTTGACTTTATTCCTTTTGTTAATATTTATGGGTAACGTCTAACATTTGGAGATGTTAATTTTGTAGTAGGAGATAATCCTGAATATTTTGATTATATCATTGACTACTGGAATGGATTGTTCTAAATTGGAAAGGGTGAGAATAACATTGTCTTCGAAAAGTCCTATAGAGTAGGAGATGCCTGCAACTTTTATACCAGAGATCTTAGGGGATTCCCTTATAGCTGTCGCTAACGGCTCCATTATCAGGGTGAAAATCAGTGGTGAAAGTGAACACCCCTGAAGAGTACCATTTGAGATAGGGAACTCTTCTGAAAGCACTGAAGCCGTAAATATTTGCGCTGAGGGGTTTGTATAGAGGGCTGCAATAGCTGAGTTAATGAAACCTGTGAATCCAAATTTGGCTAGTGTAGCTTTCATGTATCCCCAATGGACCCTGTCAAAGGCCTTTTCAGCATCAAGAGCCAAAAAGGCCGCTGGGGTTTTACTATTTTCTGCTATTCTCTGCAAATTAAAAATGCTCCTAGTACCATCAGGGGTGTGTCTGTTTAATACAAATCCTACTTGATCTTGTGCTATTAGTGTGGGCGTTATTGTGGCTAGTCTATTGGCAATTAATTTGGCGTATATTTTAAGGTCTGTGTTTAAAAGGGAAATAGGTCTGAAATTTTGCGGGGAGTCTGGGGCTTTTCATGGTTTGGGTAATGTTATTATAATGGCCTTAAGCATTTCTTTGGGGAGGGTTCATGAGGATGCTGAGTTATTGAATAATTCTAGGAGAGGAGGTATAAGTATTTCTTTAAAGGAGCGATAATATTCTGCTGATAGACCGTCTGGGCCTGGAGTTTTATTTGATGCTAACAAATGTATTACTGATTTCTTTGGTAGAGAAGGGGGATTTTAGGAACTTTAATTGATCTGGGTTGGTGGAGGGTAATTTGACTGAGTCTAGAAACTCTTGGATTTTTTCTGAGGATGGTTGGGGGGGGTGTTAGGATCTGATTTTAGAGATTGTATAGGGAGCTGTAGTCGTTTTTACAGATGTCTACTATATCTTTTGGGTGGTGAACTTTCGCGCCTGTGGAAGGATTTATCATATACGCTGCTTTGGCTTGTTTAATTTGGATTTGTCTTGCTAAATGCTTACCAGCCTTATTACCGAATAAATAATAAGAAGTTTTTAGGTATCTGAGATATCTTTCGTGATCTAGCAGTAATAGTTTTTTAAGTTATGTTCTATGCTGGTTTAGGTTGTCCAACGTAACTTGGGAGGATAGTGATTTGTGTTGAGGTTCTAATTTTTTAATCTCGTTCAGGAGGATATTTAGCTTCTGGGTCCTTTCTCTTTTATCCCTGGAGGCTATTTGTAGCAAAATACCTCTTATATAAGCTTTATGTGCGCACTATGAATTAGCGGAGGAGCTATCTTCTGTTGTGTTATAGTGGAAAAATTATTTTATTTGCTTAGCGACTCCATTCCTGTGCGACACCTGCAGGAATATGCTGATCTTATTACGCCAAAGCCTTGTGGGATTTACATTGTGTTGTTCAGAAATTGTGATAGTTATGGGTGCATTGTCAGACCATGTAATATTTTCTATGGTCGCTTCACGAATTAGATATAGGGTGTGTATGTCCGTAAGAGCTAGGTCTACTCCAGTGTATAATCTATGGGAATTTGAAAAAAAAGTGTAGTCTTTTTCGTCTGCATGTAGGCATCTCCAAGTATTGTAAAGTGATTCGTTGTGTAGATAGTCTTTCAAAGTTAATTTGTGCGAGTGTGCCTTATGGGTGCAATCCAGCATAGCGTCGGGGAAACCAATTTGAAGTCGCCTAGCATAATTGGGGCTCCTTTTTGAACCAACCTAACTTTTTTCATACGTTTTTTCAAAAAGGGCAGTTGTCCTTTGTTGGGAGCATACGATACGATAGTATAGAGTACATTATTGAGCATGCAAAATAAAATGATATAGTGACCGTTGGTATCAATGATCACCTCCTGTGGAGAGAAGGCAACAGAGTGTCCAATAGCAATAAGTACACCGTTATGCTTAGTGTTGGCATTCGCAAAGAACATGTGCGGGTACAACTTGTGGGAGCATTTAGGAGCTTTCTACTTCGAGAACTGTGCCTCTTGTATGCTGATGGCATCCCCCTTTTAGTCTTTGCGCTTCTGACCAGAGGAGCTTACGTTTAAAGGGACTGTTCAATCCTTTGACGTTCATAGATAGGAATTTAATAGTCATGGGCAAACCATAATGTTGATGGTTGGTCGCTTATGAACGAAAAGATTGAAGTGGCTGATGGAAGATGGGATAAAGCATACAACAGTGAGAACTCAAGGGGCGTGTTCTGTATGATTGAGTGCCACATAAGGGAGCCAAGTAGGTGGCATTAGGGAGTAGGATTGAGTTTCTAAATGGATCACATTCAAGTGGGTTGGAAGGTTTAGGTGGAGATGGTTGGTATGGATGCAACAATAAACAATGAATTAGAACAAACAAGTCATAAAAAATTAGCCCAGGGTTTATTCTGGGGTTCAGTAGCAGAAATTTCTGCCAACCTTTTGGAAGGGCTTTATTACCAATTTCCCTAATGCCTCCGCACAAGGATGTCAAACTGCCCATAGATCCTGTCATGGCTTGACTGCCACGAGACGTAGCAGAAATTGAGGTGAACCTGTCAGCTATTTACCTTCTTATTTGGACCACTCGGGTCTCAGCTTTTGGGGTTTCCGGCATTCCTCATTTGGGGCTTCCACTGAGATGATGCCCCATTCTTTTAGGTAACGCAAGCCAGTTTCCAAAGAGAAGATGTTATACGTTTTGTCACGAAAGGTCACTATCAATTTCGATGGGGTCCCCCATTGATATTTAATATCATGATTCCTCAGAGCTTTGGTAATGGAAAGAAGTTTCTTTCTGTGTTGGATGGTGGCTTGTGAGAGGTCTGGGTACAATGCTACTCCTTAACATCTCCTTCATGTCTGCTATGGAGACTGGCTATGGGGATGAAGGGAAATGCTCCAGAGTAGAGATGAATGAACTTCTAGAAGTACGGGTTCTGCTGGTTCGGCCGAACTTCGGGACAAAGTCCGGGTTCGGGTCCGGACAGAACCCGAACTTTGTCCCGGACCCCGAACCCCATTGAAATCAATGGGGACACTGACTTTTAGGCACAAAAAAAGGCTGTAAAATAGTCCTGGAAGGTCCTAGAGGTCTGCAAAAGGAAGAAAATGTGGGTAAGGGTGGGACAAGTGACCTACAAAGAAATGGGGACAGGGAAATAACTTTAAATATTTTAAAAAAAATAAAAACATAAAAAATGCAAAAATGGAGATCATCTTCAAAATGGGTCTGAAAAGTATTAATTAACGGTAGAGGCCATAGAACTGTTCTAAAATCACCTTCAAACTGTGTCAAAAGAGTATAAATAAGCCGAGAGTACCCATATCACTGTTCTGCAAAATGTGTGTGTCACTTTAAATGAAACCGGGAATAAGTGAACATCTGTTATGCAAACTTATTTAAAGTCTGTGTGTCACTTTAAATAAAACCGTGAATCAGTGCACATCTGTTCTGCACAATTCTTTAAAGTCTGTGTGTCACTTTAAATGAAACCGGGAATCAGTGCACATCTGTTCTGCACAATTCTTTAACCATTCCAGATCCGCGCTATTGCCGAAGTATGGCTCCAGCGCAGATCTGAAATGCCCGGAGGACGTCCATGGATGTCCTCCACTGCGCACGCTCCAGGCGTGCCCCCTGGCGGCAGCGGCGCTGCACGCTGCGCGAGCGTACCCGTGGGTCGGGCGGACTCGATGTCCGCCCGAGACCCGCCGATCTCTTTTAGGAGCCTCAGAACGGGGAACCGCCGTTGTAAACACGGCGGTTCCCCGTACTGTGACAGGGGGCATGACAGATCTACTGATCCCTGTCACTGGGATCAGTTAGATCTGTTATGTCCCGACCAGCCCCGCCCCCCCACAGTTAGAACACACCCAGGGAACATTTGTTAACCCCTTCACTGCCCCCTGCAGGTTAACCCCTTCACTGCCAATGACATTTATACAGTAATCAGTGGACATTTATATTTCTGATCGCTGAATAAATGTCATTGGTCCCAAAAATGTGTAAAAAATGTCCGACATGTCCGCCCCAATATCGCAGTCCCGATAAAAAATCGCAGATCGCCGCCATTACTAGTAAAAAAAATAAAATAATAAAAACGCCATAAATCAATTCCCAGTTTGTAGACGCGATAACTTTTGCGCTAACCAATCAATATACGCCGATTGCGATTTTTTTTTTACCAAAAATATGTAGAAGAATATATATCGGCCAAAACTGATGAATATTTTTTTTTAATGGATTTGTACTTTAGCAAAAAGTAAAAAGTATTGTTCTTTTTTGCAAAATTGTCGCTCATTTTTTGTTTATAGTGGCAATCAGAAATGACGCAGAGGTGATCAAATACCACCAAAAGAAAGCTCTATTTGTGGGAAAAAAAGGACGCAAATTTTATTTGGGGTTTTTTCTTGTTATGAAAAATGAAAAACGATTTCATGTTTAGGTAATTTTTTTTTATAAGTAGTCAAAACCGGCTATATATAAGAAGATGTATAAAAACCATTTTTTTTTTAGCGTTAGCCGCATATAACTAACCAATCGCGTTTTCAATAGCGCAGATGTTTGACCCTTAACTAAATACCGCAAAAATAATAAAATAAAAAAAATGATCATTACCGCCGCTAGACGCTAAAAAATAGCCCTGACGCTATAACCCCGCCTGTACAGCCTGTAA
>BLSH010517591.1:855795-866144 GCA_018402905.1 Glandirana rugosa | reverse complement strand
CACGTGTAGACAAGACGTTTTAAGAAATTTCAGACACAGTGACACACACACTTTAAAGTATTTTGCAGAACAGATGTGCACTGATTCACGGTTTCATTTAAAGTGACACACAGACTTTAAAGAATTATGCAGAACAGATGTGCACTGATTCACGGTTTCATTTAAAGTGACACACAGACTTTAAAGAATTTTGCAGAACAGATGTGCACTGATTCCCGGTTTCATTTAAAGTGACACACAGACTTTAAAGAATTGTGCAGAACAGATGTGCACTGATTCACGGTCTC
The DNA here is from genome assembly GCA_018402905.1 of Glandirana rugosa. Classification (NCBI taxonomy): domain Eukaryota; kingdom Metazoa; phylum Chordata; class Amphibia; order Anura; family Ranidae; genus Glandirana; species Glandirana rugosa. The sequence goes on along the minus strand of BLSH010517591.1, from coordinate 865,857 downwards.
ATTTAAAGTGACACACAGACTTTAAATACGTTTGCATAACAGATGTTCACTTATTCCCGGTTTCATTTAAAGTGACACACACATTTTGCAGAACAGTGATATGGGTACTCCCGGCTTATTTATACTTTTTTGACACAGTTTGAAGATGATTTTAGAACAGTTCTATGGCCTCTAATGTTAATTAATACTTTTCGGACCCAGTTTTAAGATGATCCCCATTCACCTCCATTTTTGCTTTTTTATGTTTTTATTTTTTTAAAAATATTTAAAGGTATTTCCCTGTCCCCATTTCTTTGTAGGGCACTTGTCCCAACCTTACCCCCATTTTCCTTCCTTTTGCAGACCTCTAGGACCTTCCTGGACTTTTTTACAGCATTTTAAAGATTTTTCATTAAAATTACCAGAACCCCGGACCCGAACCCGGACTTTTTTTGAAAAGTCCGGGTCCGGGTCCTGGACACCCCAAAGTTCGGTACGGACACAAACTTTATAGCCCGGGTTCACTCAACTCTACTCCAGAGTTATTTGCGGGGTCTGCACTCTCCTCCATGTCAGATTAGTCCTGTTCTGTCTTCCCTGTCTGGCTTTTTTGTGTTTTATGGGACTGGGGGTTGTGAGGCTGTCTGGGGGTGAGTGTGAGTATACCCCCTGTGTGGTATTACTCGCGACTGTGCACGCTGACGAGGCAGATGAGCTGGAGCTCGAGGCGGGTCCCTCTGTTGTTTCGGCCTGAGCTAGCGAAGCGGTGCAATCTTGGGACACCCTCTCACCTCTGACGGCGAAGAAATCAGTCAGCTTCTGAAGGGCTGATCGTTGCTGGCCCCGCTTTCTCTGTTCCGCAGGTGGAGTTGTCATAGGTAGACCTGTGGCCATGTTGATGGTTCACCTCCTGAGCTTAGATCCATCGCTTCGTGGTCTAAAAAGCCGGAGCTTCACTACACCGCGGCCGTCTCCACTGCCGGCCAGACACGCCCCCTTCCATGGGTGTTTAAAGAATTTCCTCTGTTTAGCTGGTAGTGTGGAGGGTTCCTCCCACTTAAGGGCCTCTTTTACTGCTTTAATTAGCGTGGAGACTAGGTCAAAGTCGAAACCGCCTGTAAAGTCGTCCCCTTCCACTTTGCTGTCCGAGGACCTGAGCGAGGCATCATAAGGCCGGAATAAGCCCATATCCTCCTGGGCTTCGTCGGCCACCGAGCCTGACATAGTGGTGGATTGGCTCTGCATGTGGGATGTGCCCCATTCTTTTAGGAACTGCTGCACCACACGCTTTACCAGCGACTCCATTTGCCGGTCCTCCATCTATTTTTCCCCGACCGCCCGGGCGTAACAGAGGTCACACAGAGACTTGCCCTCTGGGACTTGTGCCTGACATCCCCAGCAGGCTCTGCATCCTCGCTGTCTGAGGACCTGAGCAAGGCATCATAAGGCCAGAATAAGCCCGTATCCTCCTGGGCTTCATCGGCCACCGAGCCTGACATAGTGGTGGATTGGCTCTGCATGTGGGATGTGCCCCATTCTTTTAGGGACTGCTGCACCACATGCTTTACCAGCGACTCCATTTGCCGGTCCTCCATCTCTTTTTCCCCGACCGCCTGGGCGTAACAGAGGTCACACAGAGATTTGCCCTCTGGGACTTGTGCCTGACATCCCCAGCAGGCTCTGCGACCAGAGCGGCTGTCGTGGCGGTGGGAGCGGTGTCTGGAGGAGGAATGGGAACAAAATTACAAAGGAAACCGACGACCCATACATGAAATACTGTCCAAATCGACACCCTCTCGGGACTAATAATGAGCCTGGGGCAAGTGATAAACCGGAACAATGCAAACTAGGGAATGCACGGCACGTAAGGCCATGCACCAAAGTAACCAATTTGTCTGAATAATTTTTATTATAAATATATATATATTTATAATAAAAATTATTCAGACAAATGTCCTGTTTTTTTGTCCTCTTTAATATACCCCGGTGGCTATAAGTGGTACTTTGGTGCATGGCCTTACGTGCCGTGCATTCCCTAGTTTGGAGGAATGGGAACATCTCCTCTGATGGCGGTCCCCAGACGGAGAGCCACGTCTGGACCTGAATGACGACTGCCGATGCTGCGACCTGGCAAGGTCTTGATGGGCCATGTTCTGGCGGTCTGACCTGGAAGGGCTGGAGGGAAGGAAAAGAACGAGAGGACACACATAAACCAGTCAGTGTGCTGAACCATCCCAGCATTCCTGGCCCCAACCTCACCCCCTTCCCTGCACATACCTTGTGTCAGGGGGCTGGCCGCAGGAGAGCGGTGACTTGTCCATAACAACCTCAGGAAACCTCAGATGATATGCCTGTGGATGGCAGGTACCTGATCCTACAGGTTCTAACTGGAGGAAGAAAAAGATTCATTTAGGAGCACTTGCCCTTTAAGGGCAGAAGACCCAGCACAGCTCACCCCCAGCTGGGGCTTACCTCTAGCCTGAAGCCTAGGGCCTGGGGAAGCTGTTGGAATATTTCCCACAGAGTTTCCCAATGACTCTGGTGCTGACAGCCTTTTAAAATCCCCGCTCCTGTGACATCACCGCGCCCCCCCCCGCGCCCTCCACGCCTGCATCCTGGGGGCTCGCATACTATGCCTGTGTGGCCGCCGGGTCTTTTGGTGAACCGCGCATGCGCGAACCAGGCCTCAATTTCGATCGTGGCCTGTGCATGCGCGAAACCCATTCACTGCCGAGACCCGGAAATGGTACGACGCCCTGTAACGCAGAAGCGATCCAGGCGCCATAGAAATCGGGAATGGAGGGCTTAGGTATGGGGATGCCATGGCCCGCCAGGGGAGACCAAAAGGATTGTGGAGGAGCGGAGGCAGGGGGAAAGGGAACCAAGGAGAAAAAGAGAAAAAGGAAGAAAAAAGCATAATAACAACAAATATGACTGCCATGGAGTACTTGTTAAATCCTTTGCCGGCTGTCATCCTGCTGAGTGGCCCTTCTTCTTGGGCATCCACAGGCTGTCCCCACCACCGGACATCTGTGCCTGGAGCCCCTCACCCGCCCGTGGCTGGGTCCTGGGCTGCACCGCATTTACAGGATGCCCAACTCTCAGGTTTGGACGCCGTGACACGTAAGTGCACAATTCTTATACAAATCCAAGGAGGAGGAAAAAAAGGAACACGTTCTCTGGCCAGAGGCACACATTTATGGGAATGGGGTCCTATAGCATTGGAGAGGAGGCGGGGGTTAACCCACACATAGGCTGCCACGGCTGTCAGGAGAAAGGGATTTAGAGATTAAGTTGCTGAAAATAAAAACACACTGTCATTACTATTCCCCATAAAAGAACCTATCATGGGAGTTTATTGTGGAGACCTTACAACCACTTTAATCCAAGCCATTTGAAAGCTGTAAATTGTGCAGTAATTTAAAAAGTAACCTATGTTTATATAGAGCATCAACTACCAAGTCAATAGAACTTTGAAGGTCCAGCTACCACTGACTTCTACTACATGCTACTACCTGCTCCTTAAAGCGGAGTTCCACCCACAAAACAATCATTACATGATTAAAGTCCTCTAATTAATAGCAACCACATTTGGAGTAAAACATTTTTTTAACTCACCCTAAGTGCCCTGTTGCTATGTGGTCCCTGTAATCTGTCACTTCCTGCCTAAGCTCATGGGAGATGTGAGTCATCATTTCCCAGGAGTCAGTGGGCATCCCTGAGTTGTAAAATCACGTTATTTCCATACAGGAAATACACTCAGCACTACGCACGCCGGTGCAATGCGCATGCACGAGATAGAGAGGTGCATGTTGGGTAAACAGTAGGCACCTTATCCAGGAAGAGGGTGCAAATCGGCTTCAGATGCCCACAAACAAAATGGAAATGTTCAGACAGGCGAAATTTAGAAAAGCAAGTACAAAATAAATGTGAAAATGAACCGGATTGAAATATATAAATACTTTTATTTATCTTATGTATATAGACAGAGGGGATGCCAGAAAAAAAAAAAACATTATGTGGGCAGAACTCCACTTTAACGGCTTAAGAACTGCCCCACATACATATATTGCGGTAGGGCGGCCCTTAAGTGTGAGATCATATACCTGTATGTGATTTCATTCAAGGCCTCTGGGGTATGCACACGATGGCCACCGGGACCCGCCGATTTTTCACAGTAGAGGCAGAATGTGAGGGAGGAAAATGGAGATCTTATCTTTCTGCTAAGCAGAAACACGGATCTTAGTTTTCCTCCAATCACAGAATTCCCCCCATAGTTAGAAAGTACTCCCTAGGAGCACACTTAACCCCATGATGTTAACCCCTTCCCTGCAGTGTCATTTATACAGTGACAGTGCATTTTTTTTAGTACTGATCACTGTATTGGTGTCACTGGTCCCCAAAAAGTGTTACTTAGTGTCACATTTGACCGCCGCAATGTCGCAGTCTCGCTAAAAGTCCCGCTGATCGCCACCATTACTAGTAAAAACAATAAAATAAAAAGTCCATAAATCTATCCCATAGTTTGTAAACGCTATACCTTTTGTGCAAACCAATCAATATACGCTTATTGGGATTTTTTTACCAAAAACATGTAACAGAATACATATTGGCCTAAATTGATGAAGAAATTTGATTTTTCACATTTTTTTATTGGATGTGTTTTATAGCAGAAAGTAGAAAACTGTTGCTTTTTTTCAAATATCACCAAAAGAAAGCCCTATTTGTGGGGAAAAAAGGACATCAATTTTATTTGGGTACAGAGTTGCACGACCGCGCAATTTTCAGTTAAAGCAACGCAGTGCTGTATCGCAAAAAAATTGCCTGGTCGGGAAGAGGGTAAAACTTTCCGGGGCTGAAGTGGTTAAGGAGGCCTTTGTTTAGCAACCATTTGCTACACCTAGTGATTAAATTGCTACACATTTTTGTAGCTCCATTGAATTACAAAAAATCTCTGGGAGTTTAAAAAACAATACTTGTGCTTTAAAATAACTCAGCAATCGCTGCTACCATGTTTCTACTCACATAAGTCTTCTGTAAACCTTTGAGGAAGGTAAATACCACCTCACAGGGTTTTGCTCCTATAGGATGCAACCCAAACTGACAGTAATTTAAAAATCCAGCGGAATCATTCTTGGATTAAGTACAACTCAGATTGATATCTGTAGTATCAGATTCCCTACCAGCTGTGACGTTTCCTGGTCAGCATTAACAATTCACCATTTCATTTTATTTGTTTGCTGGAGTTGTTCAAGAGACTTTCAAGAAATGCCAAATTCCACTTTAGACTATTTAATTAAATCCCAGCATAGGAACAGCATTTCAAATCGGCTTCCACGTTCAATCCCTCCCTTGATCTTTCTCGTATTCCCCTGGCTGCTCAAGGCTCTTTACTTTACTTCATTCTCCCACACCTCTTCTATTAATTTATCTCGGCTCCTGCAACCTCCCATTCTTCATCCTGCTTTTAATGCTTGTTAACACCATTCTTAATCAGCAGTTTGGCAGTAATGATTTCAGTAAATGAATTGCATAGATGGTGGATAAGATTATGGCTGATATGCTAAGGGTTCTTGAGACAAAGCATTTAAAGAGACACAGACTAATTATGGGATGCAAGTAGAGTGTCTCAATGTTGTATAAAAAAATATGAATATTGCACGTTTTAGGATGAGTAATGAGTCCGCCAGTTCTGAGTCAATTCTCAGCCAGTAGGACTTCCAAACAATACAGATTTGCCGCTGATTCCTACACATTTAATCCATATGCTTATTTTTTTTTCTTAATTTTTCAACTTTTGTATTGCAAAGGAAATTAAATATGGTCCTTCTAATAAGGCCCCTTCCACACGGCCGTTCTTTTCAGGTCCGCCTGTCCATTTTTCAGGCGGACCTGAAAGGGCGCTCCATGCACTTCTATGGAGCGACAGATGTCAGTGGTGACATGTCCGCTGACATCCGCCGCTCTCCAAACCGCTCCTGTCCCATAAAGTCTGATTAATGGAAACCCTATTTTTCCATCCGTCTGGGGATTGGATCGGATGACAATGGACAGACGGTCCATTGTCATCCAATTTCCCATAGAGGAGAGCTGGGCTCTGACAGATGCATCTCCGCACAGTGAGTGGAGACGGATTTGTCATCCACTGATCCCCGCTGAGCAAAGCGGAGCCCGCACATGGACATGGTGAAAGGGGCCTAAGGTCTGACAAACTTCAAACTGAGTGAGGAGAATGGGGAAGTATAATTCAACACAGTACCACCATCTCTAAAAAATTAGCAAGACAGTAACAATACAATCAGCCTTAGCCCAGATTGAAACCCCCTTAAATAAAGCAACCATCTCCATACCAATTGACAGAAAGAAAATCAGCTTTAATGGAATGCAAAAAATTCTTGGTCAGGCTTTGCACAGACTGTTAATGAGCTTGTTCACAAATGGCCATACCAAGGAAGGAGATTATATATTATTTGGTCTCTATTGAAACCTAATTTCATTCTGTTTAACTATATGTTGGTTATTTGATTGTGATGCCTTGTTATATAAAAATATAAAGTAGAAAAGTTGACATTAAAGTGATTGTAAACAATCACCTTGTAAAACAACACATTCAGTTTAAGGCCCAGTTCACACTGGTGCAACATATGCTTCCGACTTTGGGAGCACATGTTGCATGATGTGTATAAATCAATGGTTCCCTATGAGAGCCATCTTAACTGGTCTGACACAAGTCGCTCTGACTTTGTAAAAGGTTCCTCCACTACTTTGGTCTGACTTTGGTCTGACTTCAGCCCATTCAATATTATTAAAGTCGGATCAAAGTTGGATCATCATCTTCGCTGATCGGGCTTTGGCATGCGACTGGTGCTCTGAAGATCTTGAAGGTGAATCCCACGCCAAAATTTAAAAAAAAATGGCATGCAGCTCCTTCCCCCCAATTTCATACCAGGCCCTTCGGGTCTGGTATGGATCTTGAGGAGAAACCCCATGCCAAAATTAAAAAAAAAGACCATACCAGACCGAAGGTATGGATTTTAAGGGGACCCCTCACACCAAAATGAAGAAAAAAAAATCCATACCAGACCCTTATTTGAGCATGCAGCCCGACAGGTCAGGAAAGGTGGGAGGATGAGCGAGCCCCCTCCTGGACCATACCAGGCCATATGCCCATGTTGATGGTTTTTGAAAGTCCTTTATTATAGTAGCTCTGTCACGTACCTGGTGGTAGAGTCTGACTTATGCAGTAGGCAACCTCTCTTATGGCCCTGGTTCCAGAACCCCTGGTAGAGTAGACAGGGAGTGCTGGAGCACAGGGGAGCATGAGGGCTGGATGGGACACAGGTGGTGGTATGAAGTTGTCCCGTAGTCCGTGCTAGGCTGAAGAGTAGTGGTGCGGGCCAGGTTGTTAACTTGCAGTCAGAGCGGTACCGAAGGAGCAGGCAATTAGATGGTTGGGTGCAGGCAGGGTCGTTAACTGGCAGGCAGGTGCGGTACAGAAGGAGCAGGCAATCGCATGGTTGGGTGCAGGCAGGGTTGTTAACAGGCAGGCAGGTAAGGTACAGACGGAGCAGGCAATCGGATGGTCGTAGACAAGCTGGGGGTCGGTGTGGGTAGAGTTCAAGCAGACGTGGGTTCAGGCCGGGTCACAGGTAATTAGGAAGCTCAGAACGGGTAGCTCAGGAACACAGTAACGCTGTACATCAAACAGCACTTGCTACAGGAAGCAGGAAGTTTAAATAGAGCTCCTCCAGGAAATAGAGGAAAACACAATCAAATGTAATTAACCCTCAGCACAGTCTTCTAACATTGCCCCCCCCCCCCAAGGGGCAGCCTCCAGATGCTCAGCCGGGCCCTTAAGTCTGGATGTCTTCTCCAGAAAAGCTTAACAAGCTCCTTAGCATGGATGTGGTCTTCAGGCTCCCATGAGCTCTCTTCGGGACCGTACCCTTTCCATTTGATCAGGAACTGGGTGGACCCCCCCCCCTTCTTCTACAATCGAGGATGGCCTCCACTTCAAACTCCTCTTGGACATCCATAAGGATTGGTTCTGGCGGGGCTGACTTCCGACTTGGGAAGGGATCCTGTGTTGCGTTTTTAACAAGGTGACATGAAACACCGGATGTACTCGTAGAGACGGAGGGAGGTCCAACTCGTATGCCACCCTGTTGATTTTCCTTTTCACAGGAAAGGGGCCAATGAACCGAGGACCAAGCTTCTTGGACGGGCATGCTAACCTCAGATTCTTGGTTGCCAAACATACTCGATCACCAGGTTGCAGGTCTAATTCCCAGCGCCTTCCCCTGTCAAATGCCCTCTTGTTGCACTCCTGTGTCCGGGCCAAGGTTTCCTGCAATAACTTGCTATTTCTTGTCAGGAATTCTACGGTTCTTTGTACAGCAGGTACCACACTTTCCGGGATCAGGTTAGGGATAAATGTAGGGTGGTACCCCAGGTTTGCCCAGAACGGGGACTGCTTGGTGGCCGAATGTTCAGTGTTGTTATAAGAGAATTCGGCCATGGGCAGCAGGGAGACCCAGTCGTCTTGAGCAAAAGAAGTGTAGCACCGAATGTATTGCTCCAGGGTCTGGTTGGTCCTCTCTGTCTGACCATTTGTCTGGGGTTGATAGGCAGAGGAGAAGGCTAATTCGATCTTTAGTGCGGAACACAAGGCCTTCCAGACTCGGGAGGTGAACTGTACCCCACGATCTGAGACAATGCTGACAGGAAGCCCATGCAACTGAACTATTTCCTTAATGAATGTCCCAGTGGTCTCAGTTGCGGTGGGGGTGCCCTTCATTGGGATGAAGTGGGCCATTTTGGTCAGACGGTCCACAATGGCAAAGATGGAGTTGAATCCCTCGGACGGGGTAGCTCCACAATAAAGTCCATCTATATATGGGACCATGGTCGCTCTGGGATGGGAAGCGGGTTTAGCAGACCCCATGCTTTTGCCCTACTGGTCTTGTGTTGGGCACAGACCGGACATACGCTGACATATTTCCGACAGTCCGTGTCAGCGGAAGGCCACCAAAAGGAGCGCGACAGCAGCTCCGCAGTCTTGCGACCGCCAAAGTGTCTGGCCAGTTGGTGGTCGTGGCAGAGTTCCAACACAGTTAGACGTTGCTGCTCCGGGACGTAGAGTTTATTTTGGAACCACCATAGCCCATCCTTCATTACCACTCTAGGGTCAGGGGACGCGGTTGATCCGGCCAGGGATCATTTGACCTGAGACAATAGGTCTTCCTGCATCAACAAGAAACTCCGGGAAGGGAGGATGGTGTCCGGCGGTGTGAATTCGCCAGGCTCACTAAACATCCTGGACAGGGCGTCCGGTTTTATGTTTTTCAACCCAGGCCTGTATGCAATATGCAAGCTGAAGCGGGAAAAGAACAGAGCCCATCGTGCCTGGTGTGGCTTTAACCTCTTTGCTGTATGCAGGTATTCTAAATTCTTATGGTCCGTGAAGACCATGACAGGGTGTAGAGCTCCCTCCAGCAAGTACCGCCATTCTTCCAGGGCGGACTTGATCGCCAGGAGTTCCCGGTCTCCCACATCATAATTCTTCTCTGGGGCTGAGAGTTTGCGGGAGAAAAAGGCGATAGGGTGTAGTGAGGCCTTTGGACCTCGTCTCTGAGATAGGACTGCACCCACCGCTGTCTCAGAGGCATCCATCTCCAGTATGTAGGGCAGAGCCGGATCGGGGTGCTTAAGAACAGGTGCCGTAGTGAATAGTCTCTTAAGCTTCAGGAAGGCCATTTGGGCCTCAGGGGACCAATGGAAGCGCGCCTCTTTACACGGAAACTCACGAGATGATAGAGAAAGGACACCAAGTTGTAGAGCCAGTGGCCCCAGTGGTACCTAGGGGTCTTTCAGAGTCGTTAACACCTAACCGGTCGAGGGCAACTGTCTTTTCCCCAGGTTGCCAAACATCCGAAGCGGTTGAAAATATCTTTCAATTAATCCCCTAAAAGACGCCACTAAAGAGGGTAGTGGGTTGAGGGGTTTGTCCCGTAGGCGAAGGTAACCAGGGGACTCCGGGTTTACCGGAAGGACTTCGAATTCTCTGATAAGTGATGCCGTGGA
>BLSH010517591.1:834514-844573 GCA_018402905.1 Glandirana rugosa | reverse complement strand
AAGAGATAGTAGAGCACTCAAAGGCACATTTCTCCGCAGAGAGCTCCTGAACTCGGTTTTCCAACCGGACGTATTCTCCTTGTAAGTCTTTCAGCGCCTGGGTGAGCCCGGCGAGGTGCAAGCTGAGATCCTCCATAGGAGAGGGCCACTGCGCAGACTCGGATTGGCTGTTTGATGCTGTCACGTACCTGGTGGTAGAATCTGACTTATGCAGTATGTAACCTCTCTTACGGCCCTGGTTCCAGAACCCCTGGTAGAGTAAACAGGGAGCACTGGAGCACAGGGGAGCATGAGGGCTGGATGGGACACAGGTGGTGGTATGAAGTTGTCCCGTAGTCCGTGCTAGGCTGAATAGTGGTGCAGGCTGGGTCGTTAACTTGCGGTCAGAGCGGTACCGAAGGAGCAGGCAATTAGATGGTCAGGTGCAGGCAGGGTCGTTAACTGGCAGGCAGGTGAGGTACAGAAGGAGGAGGCAATCGCATGGTCGGGTGCAGGCAGGGTTGTTAACAGGCAGGCAGGTAAGGTACAGACGGAGCAGGCAATCAGATAGTCGTAGACAAGCTGAGGGTCGGTGCGGGTAGAGTTCAAGCAGACGTGGGTTCAGGCCAGGTCGCAGGTAATCAGGAAGCTCAGAACGGGTAGCTCAGGAACACAGTAATGCTGCAGATCAAACAGCACTTGCTACAGGAAGCAGGAAGTTTAAATAGAGCTCCTCCAGGGAATAGAGGAAACCACAATCAAATGCAATGAACCCTCAGCACAGTCTTCTAACAAGCTCCAACATGTCTTCTCCCTCTGATTTCTTCTCCCTCCAGTGATGTCTTCTTCCTCCGGTCCTTCTCTCTCCGGTGATGGCTTCATCCTCTGGTTCTTCACGCTGCACTGCGTGTCTTCTTCCTCTAGTTCTTTCTCCAGTTCTTCTTGCTGTGCTGATGTGGCAGTGATATGGTAGTGATGGGGTGGTGACATCACAAGGGGCGGGGGGGCGGGGATGATGTTACCGGATGACCATGCCCCATGACTATTTAAGTAATGGCACACGCTGGAGCTAACACTAAAGGGGGAGCTAGCGTCGGGAAAATAACTGGTGGAAGAACTGGCAGAGGAAGAAGAAAGCAGAGAGAGAAGAAACAGGAGGAAGAACCAACGGAAGAGGACATCAGCACAGCAAGAAGAACCAGAGGAAGAAGACATCACCGGAGAGAGAAGAACCAGAGGGAGAAGAAATCGGAGGGAGAAGATACAGTCAGGTCCATAAATATTGGGACATTGACACAATTCTAATGTTTTTGACTCTATACACCACCACAATGGATTTGAAATGGATGCTTGAAATGAATGCTTTAACTGCAGACTTTCAGCTTTAATTTGAGGGTATTTACATCCAAATCAGGCGAACGGTGTAGGAATTACAACAGTTTGTATATGTGCCTCCCACTTTTTAAGGGACCAAAAGTAATGGGACAGATTAACAATCATAAATCAAACTTTCACTTTTTAATACTTTGTTGCAAATCCTTTGCAGTCAATTAGAGCCTGAAGTCTGGAACGCATAGACATCACCAGACGCTGAGTTTCATCCCTGGTGATGCTCTGCCAGGCCTCTACTGCAACTGTCTTCAGTTCCTGCTTGTTCTTGGGGCATTTTCCCTTCAGTTTTGTCTTCAGCAAGTGAAATGCATGGTCAATCGGATTCATGTCAGGTGATTGACTTGGCCATTGCATAACATTCCACTTCTTTCCCTTAAAAAACTCTTTGGTTGCTTTCGCAGTATGCTTCGGGTCATTGTCCATCTGCACTGTGAAGCTCCGTCCAATGAGTTCTGATTCTGAAGCATTTGGCTGAATATGAGCAAATAATATGGCCCGAAACACTTCAGAATTCATCCTTTTGTCAGCAGTCACATCATCAATAAATACAAGAGAACCAGTTCCATTGGCAGCCATACATGCCCACGCCATGACACTACCACCACCATGCTTCACTGATGAGGTGGTATGCTTTGGATTATGAGCAGTTCCTTTCCTTCTCCATACTCTTCTCTTCCCATCACTCTGGTACAAGTTAATCTTGGTCTCATCTGTCCATAGGATGTTGTTCCAGAACTGTGAAGGATTTTTTAGATGTTGTTTGGCAAACTCTAATCTGGCCTTCCTGTTTTTGAGGCTCACCAATGGTGTACATTTTGTGGTGAACCCTCTGTATTCACTCTGGTGAAGTCTTCTCTTGATTGTTGACTTTGACACACATACACCTACCTCCTGGAGAGTGTTCTTGATCTGACCAACTGTTGTGAAGGATGTTTTCTTCACCAGGAAAATAATTCTTCAGTCATCCACGACAGTCTGTGGTCTTCCGGGTCTTTTGGTGTTGCTGAGCTTACCGGTGCCTTCTTTCTTTTTAACCACTTCAGCCCCGGAAGGTTTTCCAGCTTTAGGACCGGAGCCCTTTTTGCGATTCGGCGCTGCGTCGCTTTAACTGACAATTGCGCGGTCGTGCGACGTTGTACCCAAACAAAATTTGCGTCCTTTTTTTCCCACAAATAGAGCTTTCTTTTGGTGGTATTTGATCACCGCTGCGTCATTTCTGGTTGCCGCTATAAACAAAAGAAGAGCGACAATTTTGCAAAAAAACCCAAATTTCTTACTTTTTGCTAAAATACAAATCCAAAAAAAAATATATAAAAAAACATTTTTTTCATCGGTTTTGGCCGATTTATATTCTTCCTCATATTTGTGATAAAAAAAATCGCAATCGGCGTTCATTGATTGGTTTGCGCAAAAGTGGTCGCGTTTACGGATGATGAGAATTCATTTTTGGGGTTTTTATTTTATTTTTTTTTTTACTAGTAATGGCGGCGATCTGCAATTTTTAGCGGTACTGCAATATTTCAGCGGACAAGTCGGACCATTTTGACACTTTTTTGGGACCATTGGCATTTATACAGCGATCAGTGCTATAAAAATGCACTGATTACTGTGTAAATGCCATTGGCAGTGAAGGGGTTAACCTGCAGGGGGCGCTCTAAGGGTTAACTGTGTTCCCTGGGCGTGTTCTAACTGTGGGGGGACTGCCCTAGCTGGGGAAGGGAAGTGATCACAGCCTTCGTATACAGGAAGGCTGTGATCACAGCCCTTCCCCCTCACACAGAACGGAGGTCCATGTTTACATACACAGACCTCCGTTCCTTCGCTCCGGGGGGCCATCGCGGGTAGCTGGCGGCAATCGAAGCCGCCGCACCCGCTCCCTGGCCCTCCCCGAACACACTCGGCTCGTGAGCGCGGCTGCCGTCGTATGACGGCGATTTGTGCTCACGAGCCACCTTGTCGCCGTCAATTGCCGATCGGCGGTCGGCAAGGAGTTAAGGATGTTCCAAACAGTTGATTTGGCCAAACCTAATGTTTTTTGCTATCTCCCTGATGGGTTTTTTTTTTTTTTTCAGCCTAATGTTGGCTTGCTTCAATGATAGTGACAGCTCTTTGGATCTCATATTGAGAGTTGACAGCAACAGATTCCAAATGCAAATAGCACACTTGAAATGAACTCTGGACCTTTTATCTGCTCCTTGTAAATGGGAAAATGAGGGAATAACACACACCTGGCCATGGAACAGCTGAGCAGCCAATTGTCCCATTACTTTTGGCCCCTTAAAAAGTGGGAGGCACATATACAAACTGTTGAAATTCCTACACTGTTCACCTGATTTGGATGTAAATACCCTCAAATTAAAGCTCTGCAGTTAAAGCACATCTTGTTTGTTTCATTTCAAATCCATAGTTGTGGTGTATAGAGCCAAAAAAAATTAGAATTGTGTTGATGTCCCAATATTTATGGACCTGACTGTACGTTGCAGTTACTTAAAGGACTTTGTCAAAAATCTGTGAACTGGTTTTATTTATTTTTGACACTTTTTTTGGGTGAATGAGTAGGGGTACAATGTACCCCATACTTATTCACATAGGGTGGGGGCCAGGATCTAGGAGCCCCTTTATTAAAGTGGGCTTCCAGATTCCGATAAGCCCCCTGCTCACAGACCGTCACAACCACTGCCCAGGGTTATCGGGAAGAGGCCCTTTTCCCCATCAACATGGTGACAAGGTGCTTTGGGGTGGGGGGCACATAGCCCCCTGCCCTAATGCGCCCACCTACCCATGTTGAGGGCATGTGACCTGGTTTGGTCCAGGAGGAGGGGTGCTCACTCCCCCCTCTTTACTGACCTGCTGGGCTGCATGCTCGGATAAGGGTCTGGTATGGATTTTGGAGGGCCCCATGCCGTTTTTTTTATTTTGGTGTGGGGTTTCCCCTCAAGATCCATACCAGGGCCTGGTATTGTCGGATCAAAGTCGGATCCCATTCATTGAAGTCGCATGGAAGTCAGACATGAAGTCGTAGGGCAAAGTCTGAGCGGAAGTCATCCGACTTACATGTCGGAGCAGTGTGAACCCGGCCTAAAATAGAAATGAAAGGCAAAACATGTGTGTATACTGTAGATATTAAAAAAAATAAATAAAAAAAAAAATATATATATATATACACATATATACAGTATATATATATATCTTTTCCCCCTTTTTTAAAAGTGATCACATTCCCTCTGTTCTTGGCTGCATAAGAGCAGGGGAGGAGAAGCACACTGAGCTTCCCAGTGAATGGCTGTGCAGGGTAGACATGTCAGGAGAAGTCTGATCATTGAAGAAGAGCAGGCTGATTTTGCAGGCACATGGCACAGCAGGCACATATAAGGAATATAGAAATGTTGAGGTAACAAACACTTTAAGCATGTACCTGCGGCCACATCATTGAAACAACAACAACACTTTAATTTCAACACCCTCTTCAGCAAATCACATAAAACCCTTTAATTGGTTATGTTATGTCTATAAACATCCTCTTCATGGACCAGAAAAGATTAGTGCATCTGCAGCTCAACAACTGTTTTTTTTTTTTTTTTATCGGAACTATACAGGAATGCTATGAGTCATTTATGAGAGTCAGTGACTGCTAGATTAGACTTACTCTGCATTTTTTATCCCATTTATTTTGCTGTTAGTTATTGTCTATTTTGTAATATATTTTTTGCAAATGTTTTCTTGCACTTTTTTTTTTCTTTTCTTTAAGACAATATTTTATAGTGGTTAAACTGAACCTCTAAAGCGCTAAATCAGAATCTAAAGAACGTGTTACTTCTGTGAAGAAAGTTACCATGTTTAAACTCTGTTAAAGCCCTATCTGAAAGTGGCAGCTAGTGTCAAAGACATTGCTATAGCAGATGTTGTGACTGGTGCGTGTTACCATAAAAATAAACCTGGTGGTGTCTAATGTTTATGTGTGTGTAAAGCAGTGGTTCTCAACTCCGGTCTTCAGGACCCACCAACAGGCCAGATTTTAAGTCTTACCTTGGGAGACGCAGACTAGAATATTGCAATCAACGAGCAGCAAATGATATCACCTGTGATGCATTTCAGTTATCCTGCAAACCTGGCCTGTTAGTGGGTCCCGAGGACAGGAGTTGAGAACCACTGGTGTAAAGGGTGGAGATAACCTGCCCCAGTGACATCCACACTCAGCTGGTGCATAGATTATTGTCCAGTGAGCTAGAAAATGTTGGTGCAGAGTGAGCCAGAGAGCGAAATACACCACAATCCTCTATTCCAAGTAATAAACCCAAAAGCAAATATTTATTATACTGCAGCTGACCAATATTCAGATGTGATAGCTGCATTCATTTTCTTTATTAGGGTTTCTTTTCTTTATCTTCGCTGGATGATATAAATCTGCTAGTAAATCAAACACTTCCCTCCCCCAGACTGCCATTGTTGCTATCCACAGGTACTCCCTGTGCTCCTTCATCCCGAGTGGGATAATACAATGTAATACAGGAGATGTGTTACTCTTCAGATCACCAGGTGAAAACAAAGGAAAAAAGCTAAAAATCTAAAAAAATAAAATGATTGCAGGCACCACATCTAAGAATTGATAAGCTGTAGTATATTACATTTTTGGTTTTGGGTTTAACATCACTTTAAAGTGATTGCAGCTTGATACTTTTTTATATAGCAAACATGTCATACTTACTTGCTCTGTGTAATGGTTTTGCATAGAGCAGCCCTGATCCTCCTCTTCTGGGATCCCTCATTGGCACTCTGGGCTCCTCTTATCTGTGTGCCACCATAGGAAGCCATGCGCATGTGCTGGATCAATCAAGAACCATGCTCTATGCGTGCATTGACATAGAGGGAGACCCTGCCCGTGCTCCCTTGCAACTGGACTTGATCGACAGCAGCAGGAGCCAATAGCTCTTGATGTTCCTGCTAAGTCCAGTGATGAGGGAGAAAGAGGTCAGCATCGCTGCTATCGGCCACAGCGCTGGATTGAGTTTGGGCTCAGGTAAGTACTTGGGGGGGAGGGGTGCTAAGGATAGAAAGCTTTTTTTTTATTTCAAAGATTTTATTAGAATTTTCAACAATACAAGTATAGAAAATATACACCCATTGAGTTAGTTATTTGACAATGAGGCTTATGCGAGAAGATTGCATAATAAGGTTGTTACAAATACATACACTTAAATCCTTAGCGATAGCATAGTACATAGGATTGCTCGGGCTTGGAGCCTCCCTCTGAGCGAACCGAGATAGAAGATTGCACTTACCAACGTCCCGACACCCCAGATAGGGAACACACTGTGTCAGAACGTGTAAGAGTTGCCCCCACGAAGGGGTCCCGCTCCTCAGATTTACTCTCAATTCTGCATTAACCACATGTGGATAGAGGTACTCGAGAGCTATGGATGGACTGCGTAACCTATCCACTGGAGTTAGTGCATCATGAGCCAACTCAGGCGAGTGAAAACATGGATGGAGTACAAGAAGGGAAAGAAGAGAAAAGGAAAGAATAGAGGTAAAGGGGGGAGAGAAGGAGGGGAGAAGAAGAGTACCTAAATTTCAGACTACGAAACCGAATCCGATGTTTGAGAAGAGCCTGGGGTAAAGGAGATGCCCAAGTATGCTGCCCAGGGCTCCCAGATAGCTTCAAATCTCCTAGTTGTGTCTGATAAAATGCTAGTCAATTTCTCTTGTGACATGATCCAGGAGATTTTTCGTGAGGTTGCGGCCAGGGAGATCCTTGTTTTTTTCCAAGATTTTGCTAAGGTCATTTTAGCCCCTAGCAAAATAAAATGTACTAATTTCCTATTAGGTTTTGATAAGTTCGGAATGTGAGCATTAAGAAGAGCGATCTCAGGGAATCTGGGGACCTGACTTTTAGTTAATCTATCAATAAGGTTAAAGATTTTCCTCCAAAATTGACGTATCCTTGGACATTCCCACCAGATATGTGGCATTGTGCCTAAGAGGGAACAACCTCTAAAACATTTGGGTTCAGCCGAGAGGTAAATGGAGGAAAGCTTAGTCGGGGTAAGGTACCATCTTGTAATCACCTTAATGCTGGCTTCCATGAGCGTGGTGTTCAAGATACCCCTGAAGGATTTAAAAAAGGCACTGTGTCAGGTCTCCTGATCCCATTCAAACTGAAAGTCCCTCTCCTAATGATTCATATATGACGTTTTCATCCCAGGTTGAGTGAGAGAAGTGTAAACTAATGAGATGCCTCCCCTCTGTTCCATAGCAAGGCCACACCAGGATTCATACGTTGTAAATTTAGGTGGGAGGGATTTATCTTTCCACAATAATTGTAAGAAATGACGAATTTGTTGAAATCTGAACCTTTCGGAAGCCGGGAGGTCCAGTTTACTGATGCAATGGGTAAGGGTCATTGGGCCCAAGCGTGTAAAAAAGTGTCCTATTCGGTACAGCCCCTTGTCTAACCACCACCTGAATGCTCTGATATTCTTGCCTGGGGGGAATTCCGGGTTATTGAAGATGTGTGCGAGGGGTTTCAGCGGTGAGACAAGCTTGGGGTGATTTTGCATGGAGTCCCAGAAGGCGAAAGAATGTGATAAGGAAGGGGATAGTATTGGCGGTATATTTTTAGGTGGGGACCAGAGAAGGTAGTCTATTGTGTGTTTTGGGATAGCTAGTCGTTCAATCTGAATCCAGTCTGGTTTTTCACCTTTAAAGTAAACCTGAGATAGCTGTGCTATTCTTGCAGCTTGGTAGTATTTAAGGAAGGATGGGAGTCCCAGACCTCCCTTCTTTCTGTGACGATATAATATGTTTTGGGGAAACCTGTATCCTGCCTTCCCCCAGATGAATTTTAGGATTTTGCTCTGAAATTTCTTAAGGTGGTCTCTCCTGATTGGAATCGGGAGTGCTCGAAATAGGTATAATAACCGCGGCAAAAGGGTAATTTTGACTGCATTAATTCTACCTAACCAGGAGAGGCCGCTGTTAGACCAGAGGTGTAGATCATTCTCCAGTTTTCGAAATATATTAGGGTAGTTGTTGGGGTATAGTTCTTCAATCTTGGCCGATAAGTTAATGCCTAGGTATTTAATGGAGGACGTGCTCCAGCGAAAGGGGAATGAGTGTTCGAGTGAGGAGACTGTTTCTGGTGTGAGGGAAATGTTCATTGCTTGAGATTTTGAGTAGTTCATAGTAAGTCCTGAGATTTCCGCAAAGAGATCTAAAGTGTGGTTCAGGTTAGGTAGGGAGGTGTGGGGGGAAGTATTAAAAAGGAGAATGTCGTCCGCAAAGAGACCGCATTGATGGATCTGCGCTCCACATTTAACTCCTTTGATATCTGAGTTATGACGGATCGCGATCGCTAAGGTTTCAATAGCTATGGCGAAGATAAGAGGGGACAGGTGGCATCCCTGTCTTGTCCCTCTAGCTATGGCTATTGGTTTTGAGTAGAAGCCCTTAAGCCTAATGTGGGCCGTTGGGGAAGAGTAGAGTGCTTTAATAATGCCCATAAAGCGTTGGCTGAAGCCCCATTTTTCTAAAAGCGTGAACAGGTAAGGCCAAGCTACCGAGTCAAAGGCCTTTTGTAGATCTAATGATAAGACCATACCTCTTAGCTTCGGGCCCCCCTCCCAGTTAGACTGCAGAATGGAGATTAAGTCTATAGCTCTGCGTATCTGGGTTTTTATCTGGTTTTGGTATTACTGAAATATAGGCGGAATTAAGTTGCAGGTCTAGGGGAAGGTTCAGTGTCAAGGAGTTAAAGAATTTCGCAAGAAAGGGAGAGAGTGTCTCAGCAAAGGTCTTATAGTACGGCACGGAGAAGCCATCCGGGCCTGGCGCAGACCCATTCTTTAAATCCTTGATGACTCCCAGAATCTCTTTTTCTGAAATTTCAGCTTCTAAGATGTGTCTGTGTTCTGCCCTCAGAGAAGGGAGGGATATACCGTCAAGAAAAGACTGGGCCTGATTTTTAGGGGCGCTGTAAAGATCCGAGTAATATTTTTGGAACGTGTCTAGGATCTTCGTTGGATTTGAAGAGAGGCCCTGACCTGGAATTCTGATTTTGGGGAGTGTGAATTGGCGTGGTCGAGGGATTAGTCTGGAGGCTAACATGGTTCCGGGCTTGTCAAACTGTGTGTAGAATTTTTGTCCACTCCAGCAGATTGATTTTTCTGATTTAGTCGTTAATGCCAAATTCAGTTCTAATCTAGCTTTGTCTAACTGAGAGGAGAGAAGCTTAGAGGGATTGGCCTTGTGCTGGGCGCGAAGGGACAGAAAGGATTTTTCGAGTCTGACTAGGTCCGCCATCCTTTCCTTTTTTCGCTGCGAAGCAATTTGCATAATTTTTTTTTTTTTTCAAATTCTTTATTGGTATACATTAATAAAGACATTACATCCATCAGTCGAAGACAACCAGATGTACAAAGACAAACAGAATATTAAATTCCACCAAAGATACCAAAAATGCCAATATTACGCCCGTAACCTAACCATTTAGGGCGACTGTGAATAACACCAGATCACATAAGTAGAGGTCCGTCCACCACAGACCCCCGGCTAACAGCTACGAGCCATCTGGAGGAGAGTCAATCTGTTTCGATCTAATCTTGACTTAAACCGTAATTGCTGATTTAGTCTTTTTAGTTAGACGACCTCACCTGTTTTTAAGATGTGTGTCAAACTGTTCGGGCCTTGGTA
>BLSH010517591.1:812173-828152 GCA_018402905.1 Glandirana rugosa | reverse complement strand
ACTGGTAGACGATCATGCTTGACTGAGTCATGGTGATTAAAGAGTTAGGGCTTATTAACTGTGACAAGAGAGGTTGGTAAGTTATCACGAGAATGTTTAAGTTAGCCTGGGCGTAATGCGCTCTGTTGGCGTCACCTCTGAATTACTTAGGGAAGAGTGACTGGGTTAGTATCAGAGTCTCGAGTTTTTGAGGTAGTTCCTTATGAAGAGTGAATTATTATGCCTCCCATAAAGACGCTCGTGGGAAACCCGTAGCGTATTTCGGAAATAGTCTCCATTTAAATACGTTTAACACCCCCGCACCAGACCGTTACCGCCTCACTTCTTCACGAAATGTACTCGAGGGCGGTAGAGAGGATAAAAGGTCGTCTATAGAGAGCAGACCGAAGAGCCGTACACGGGGGGTGTATTCCTCAGCTGCTTGCCTGAATTCCTCCGCCTAGCAGGGCACATGCCGAGAAGCCAGACGAGAGATATCTGCTGGAAAATAGGAGAGATGGCGGGAGCTCATGTAAAGCACTTCTTCACTCCGCCATTGCCAGACCACGCCCCCACAATTTGCATAAATTTACCTCTGATAAAGGCTTTATGCGATGCCCAAAGGGTGCTCGCAGAAATACCCTCCGTATTATTAAGTGAGAAGTATTCCTTGATGGAGTTTTTGAGCTCTGAGACTATGATTGGGTCAGTGAGAAGGGATTCATTAAGTCTCCACTGCGGTTGTCTCGCGTAATGCGGGTCCGATTGAATTTGTAAGAGCACTATTGAATGGTTGGAGAGAACAGTGTCAATTATTCGGGATTGAGAAATTAGTGGTACTGAGTCAGTTCGTACTAGCAGATGGTCAATTCGCACATAGGAGTTATGAGGCATTGAATAATGTGTGAAGTCTCTCTTAGATGGGTGGATTTCCCTCCAAATGTCTGTCAGATTAGCTGTATGTAGCTGTTTCGCTAATTTAAGACTTGCTTTGGAGGGGCCAGTCAGTTGGTTCTTTGGGGGTCTGGTTTTATCAAGTCCTTGGTCGAAGGCGATGTTGGTCCCCCCTAATATAATTCTGCCTTCTAGATGAGGTTGGATGACATCCAGAAGGGATTTGAAGAAGGTGAGTTGGTCTTTGTTTGGAGCGTAATAGGAGACTAGGGAATATAAATTGCCTTCGATAGTGCCCTTGACGAGGACATATCTACCTTCTGCGTCCTTAAGTTCCCAGCATGAGATGAAATTGCAAGATTTAGCAACTAGGATGGCTACTCCTTTGGTTTTTGATTCTGCTTTGGCTAGAAAAAAGGATGGGAAGTATGAGTGAAGGAATTTGGGGCTGTACCGAGCAGGGAAATGGGTCTCCTGGACCATTACTATATCCATCTTGAGGGACTTATAATGGCCCTGGATTTTCCTCCTTTTTATAGGACAGTTTAGGCCCTGTACATTGTGGGTAGCTATTCTAAGGGTTTTTTGATGTGTTTTAGCCATGGGATCTGAGGGGCCAAACTCGAGTATACATCATCACTCACCATAAGGTCAAAGATCCCCCCTGACAGCGTTAAAATACCACTGGTATCTGGAAGCCTCAGGCTGTGGTTCACTGGACTGGAATCAGCTGAAATAGAAATAAATGTTAGGTACGAAGAAAAGGCAGGAAACATATTAGGAGAAATTACTACAAAAGATGGAACAAAGTAGAGAAGATTAAATCTGGAGATAGCTGAAGGGTATGGCCTCAGAGGGGAGAAAACACCCCTCTGGCAGGCCAGACCAGCCCTCTGGTGAGGGAAGAGAATCAGGGTCATAGACCCAAAAAAGTGTGGTATCTGACCAAAAAGGGCAGATAACGTATCCTCGGGGGTTCCTTCGAAGGCCGGAGGATAAGTGGAGGTGCATGGGAACCTACCCTGGCAGGAGCATCCCCTGGCCCAAATTGCTCAAAAAGAGAAACAGAAAAAAACGGAACAATTAGAGTAAATATAAACTTTAGAAGAGCATAACATTCTATTGTGTACTGAGGGGCTCCGGATCCCAATCAGGAAGCCCGGGTCCCTGTTGAATCACCTGAGAGTAAATAGGGACACAGACCTCACAACCAACATGTTACTTATGTAAGTTTTAACTGATATGCATAAGAGGAAAACAGGATTCAATGAGAGTTAACAAAAAGACATTAGAGTCTTAACTGTCTGAAACCAGGGGACTTATAAACCTGGAACCATTGTCTATATCATTAGGCACAAACCGGTCTTTTTCAGGACCCAAGTGGGGGGGCTGAAACAGAAAAAAGAGGAGAAAGGGCAGTCCCCTGCCCAAATTGAGCCTACTAAGGGGGATTATTATCTTTTGCTTTCTTGTTCCTCGAGTTGGACCAGAGAGGAGGTACTGGGCTGACCGTTAGAGGTCTCTTCGACTGGGAACCAGTCGGGTCGATTAAATCCATCAGGGCTTCTTGGGAGATTAATTGTAACTTAATCAAGAGTTTTTCCCCTTCCGGGAGCAATGTAAAGTAGAGAGTTTTCCCCTTATGGATAAATTTTACAGCGAAGGGAAAGGCCCACCAGTATTTGAGATCCTTTTGTTGGAGTACGCTGAAGAGTGGTTTGAGGGTTCTCCTCTTTTGAATAGTTGATGGCGATAGATCTGCAAAGATCTGGACGCGATGCCCCATGCAAGAAGAGGAAGGGTTGGAACGAGACCCTCTCATCATCTCCTCTTTTGACCACATAGAAGTGCGGTTTCTCTATGACATCTCTCGGAGATTTATCTTTTCTTGGGGGTCCCAAAGCTCTGTGGGCCCTGTCCAATTCCAGTCTGTGTTTAGGAATGTTGGGGATCAGAGAGGAGATCAGGTCTTGGACTGCCGGGATGATGTCCGTGATAGATTCTGGTAGACTCCTCACCCTGAAGTTATAGCGTGTTGATCTATTTTCTAGATCATCAATTCTCGCTAAGGCAGTGTCTAGTTGATCTTGTAGTACTTGGATGTGGAATGAGTTTTAGTTTGTTTTAGCTACTGTGATATCCAACTTTTGTTCAATGGCCTCCATTCTGGAGCCCAGATTGTGGAAGTCCTCCTTTATGTCTCCCGTAATTTTTGCGGCCGTGTTTGCAAGGCCTCAAGTAAGTTTGAGAATTTCAGAAATAAGTCCGCTGTATTAACAGGGGGGTCTTGGAAAGGGGGGCTGGTGGAACCAAGTTCCTGTCGTGTTGCAGAGCTAAGACCCACCGGTGTGGCTTGAAAGTCCTCCATAGTGTGTCGAAGTAGGGATTCTGTAGAGGCTGGGGAGGCAGGAGTGGGTTGAAGTGTTGTAGAATTAGGACCCGGAGTAAGGTTTAGGGTAGCTGGAGACAGCACGGGTCTGTGGACAGAGGTTATCACTGAGTAGGTAGTCGGCCTGTGGGGCCCAGTAGAGGTCATAGCTGGGTGATTGGCCTGGTTGGGTTCTTTAAAATATTTAGATAGCGAACTCCTCACAACAGATCCTTGCATTTAAAGAGATATATAGAGAGGAGAGGAGGTTAGAGCTTCTAGGCTCCCAGTGCTGACCAAGAGGGCCTGGAGTGGAGGTTTTCTCTGACTTGAAAGGGTCCTTTATTCTTGTCTGTGTGTCAGGGGCTGGGTGCGTTTATTAGGCCTTAACCGCGGCCATCTTGGTGCTCCCAAGCAGTGCAAGGCTGACTGTAAAACGGGCCCCTTGTGGTTATTATCAAAGCTGATTTTTACCTCAAATGCAGTTAGGAGGTTCTGAGGGTCTGCCTCTGTCCGGGGGGCTATATCAGTGGGCTTTTATCGACCAAATTCTTTGTTAGGGTGAGGCCGCAGCCATCTTGGTCCACCCCGCGTATGTCTCGTCCCGAGCTCGGCCGACTGCTCTGCTCTTCCTGTGTGGCGTCTCAGGATTCCCTACCCCCGGGGTGCATCGGGAGATCGGGTGGACTTAGTTATGCGGTCCGGGTTCAGTGCTATCGGAGACCGAGGCTTCCTGTGCCGGGGTAGGTGTGGAGCTCCCGTCTGAGCGACCATGCGGAGCTCCCGCACATGCGCACTCGATAGAAAGCATTTTACCTTAATTTTAGAGTATGGCACTACTGCAAACCTACCAAGACATGGCTGTCCAACTAAACTGACAAGCTGGGCAAGGAGAGCATTCATCAGAGAAATAGACAAGAGGCCCATGATAACTGTGGAGGAGCTGTAGAAATCCACAGCTCAGGTGGGAAAATCTGTCCACAGTTTAACTATTAGTTGTGCACTCCACAAATCTGGCCTTTATGGAAGAATGGCAGGAAGAAAGCCATTGTTGAAAGAAAGCCATAAGAAGTCCCATTTGCAGTTTGTGAGAAGCCATGTGGGGGACACAGCAAACATGTGGAAGAAGGTGCTCTGGTCAGATGAGACCAAAATTTAACTTTTTGACCTAAAAGTGAAACGCTATGTGTGGCAGAAAACTAACATTGCACATCACCCTGAACACACCATCCTTTCCCCACCGTGAAACATGGTGGTGGCAGCATCATGTTGTGGGGATGCTCTTCTTCAGCAGGGACAAGGAAGCTGGTCAGAATTGATGGGAAGATGGATGGAGCCAAATACAGGGAAATTTTAGAAGAAAACCTGTTAGAATCTGCAAAAGACTTGAGACTGGGGTGGAGATTCACCTTCTAGCAGGACAACGACTCTAAACATACAGCCAGAGCTACAATGGATTGGTTTCGATCAAAGCATATTCATATGTTAGAATGCTCCAGTCAAAATCCAGACCTAAATCCAATTAAGAATCTGTGGCAAGACTAGGGTGACCTGACGTCCCCGTATTCTGGGGACAGTCCCCCTGATTAAAGACACTGTCCCAGGAGACCGTCTGTCCCCAGATCTGTCCCCGGATTGCAGCGGCATGGGGATAAGGGGGCACATGCAGCATGCCTCCCCCAGCCATCTACACCTCCAATGAGGCACGTCCCGGGCATTGCTCTGCAGCGCCTCCCCCCTGCCCAGGGACTCCTATGGTCCAGCCTGTTCCACCATGATCCCTCAGGTGCAGGCTGCCCGTGCATGTGATAACAGCAGAAGGAGAGGGGTGGTACAGAGTGCACAGCAGCGGCTATTGGAGGAGCTCTCAGCACAGGAGCGGCTGGATGGCTGGAACAGTACCCAGTGCTGGGGAGAGCCCTGCTCCCATGGATTATCATGGAGGCAATGAAGAGGTGATCAACCAAATCTACACTGTACATATGTGGGAGTGAGTTGTAAAGGAATCAGTGTAGGAATCAGTGTAGGGATCAGGTAGGTCAATGTAGGGATCAGGTAGGTTATTGTAGAGGACAGTGTAAAAATCAGGTAGGTCAGTGTAGTGAACAGTGTAGGAATCAGGTAGGTCAGTGTTGGAATCAGGTAGGTTAGTGCAGTGGTCAATGTAGAAATTAGGTAGGTCAGGGCAATGGTCAGTGTAGGGATCAGGTAGGTCAGTGTAGGAATCAGGTAGGCTAGTTAGGTGGACACTGTAAGAATCAGGTAGGTCAGTGTAGTGGACAGTGTAGGAATCAGGTAGGTCATTGTAGGGATCAGATAGGTCAGTGTAGGAGTCAGGTAGATTAGTGTAGTGGTCAGTGTAGGAATCAGGTAGGTTAGTGCAGTGGTCAGTGTAAGAATCTGTTATGTTAGTGCAGTAGTCAGTGTAGGAATCATGTAGGTCAGTGCAGTGGTCAGTGTAGGGATCAGGTAGGTTAGTGAAAGGATCAGCTAGGTCAGTGTAGGGTTCAGGTAGGTTATTGTAGTGGACAATGTAGGAATCAGGTAGGTCAGTGTAGGGATCAAGTAGGTCAGTGTAGGAATCAGGTAGGTTAGTGTAGGGTAAACTTTAGCAGTGAAAATTCACCAAACTCTTCCACCAAGTGATCCACCACCTTAACAAGATGTATGCTTACCGGAACAATAGAACCCCTTATTACAGATGTCAAAACCGCTTGTATTATGAATAACCTCCTTTTAAGACCTTCCGGACTGATCCCTCCAGGCTGAATGATCTCCAAACAATAGGATAATCCTCAGTGCAGGCAGGTAAGTATGGAAGTAAAAAAATAGGGGGGTGCCAATAGTGTTATACCGTCTCAATGGTTTATTGCACACAGCGTTATACAGCAGGTTACAGAAAAAGTTGACTGTCCCTGCATCAAAGAAAATAAGATAGCGTTAACAAGAGTTTCTCCTTGCATGACCGGTTTAGTCTGAACAGACTTCTTCCCGGGGCCTAAAGATCACGTCCCATCACCGCGTATAAAAATATATTGGTGCATCCCAAGCCTTGCTTCTGTCACCCCTCCCACAGGTAACAAAGCCAAGCCTCACTTTCGATTCCACCCATAGGTTCCTGTTTACAAATTATTCAGACGGAACCACTCGTGATGGGCGGATGTGAGGTCAATGAAGCGCTCTGTCCCCATGGAAGAAGCACGGAAGTCATGCCAGATCAATTAAAATATTTGAACCGGGAAATCTTCCATAATATACGGCACTAGAGTTGATCGAACCTCTGGAAGTCCGGGTTCGGCAGGTTCGGCCGAACTTACGGACAAAGTCTGGGTTCGGGTCCGGACTTGACCCGGACCTCGAACCCCATTGAAATCAATGGGGACCCGAACTTTTAGGCATGAAAATGACTGTAACAAAGTCCTGGAAAGTCCTAGAGGTCTGCAAAAGGAAGGAAAAGGGGGTAAGAGTTGGACAAGTGCCTTACAAAGAAATGGGGATAGGGAAATAACTTAAAATAATTTTTAAGCTAAAATCACATAAAAAAAAATCAAAAATTGAGGTGGATGTGGAGTTGGAGGTTGAGGGGGCGGTGAAAGTGGCGGTGGAGGAGGTAGCCAACACTGTTTTTTGTTTTTTTTTGTGCAAGAAATGCACCGCTGGCCGCAAATGTAGTTTTTAGAATTTTTTTTTTAAACCAGCTATGTAGATGCACTTTTTAATTTTGTGCAAGAAACAATAATCTGTCCCTTTAAGCAACAGCAGGAACCTCTTCCTATAGAACTTGGAGATGATTTTAGATTCTAAAATCATCTCCAAGTTGTACAGGGAAAGTTTCCAGCTGTTGCTTTAAGGAAAAGATTATTGTTCTAAAATCATCTCCAAGTTGTACAGGGAAAGTTTCCAGCTGTTGCTTTAAGGGAAAGATTATTGTTATAAAATCATCTCCAAGTTCTATAGGCAAAGTGTATTCTAGCCGCATAGAGCCATATTATTGTTGTAAAATCATCTCCAAGTTGTATAGGCAAAGTGTATTCTAGCCGCATAGAGCCATATTATTGTTATAAAATCATCTCCAAGTTGTATAGGCAAAGTGTATTCTATCCGCACAGAGCCATATTATTGTTATAAAATCATCTCCAAGTTGTATTGGAGATGATTTTATAACAATAATATGGCTCTATGCGGCTAGAATACACTTTGCCTATAGAACTTGGAGATGATTTTATAACAATAATATGGCTTCTATGCGGCTAGAATACACTTTGCCTATACAATTTGGAGATGATTTTAGAACAATAATCTTTCCCTTAAAGCAACAGACTCTACCTAGTCCAGTCAGATCGTTCTGTGCATCAGGATGAGGTCTGCAATCTGTCCCTCAAAGCAGCAGTACTAGTATCTCTCCCTAGTCCACAATCAGATCGTTCAGTAATGCAGGATGAGATGTTCTATAATATCTGCAATCTATCCCTCACAGAGCCAGCAGCATCCTCTCCCTAAACTATCCTGAGAGCATATGACATGCAGCACTGTGACTCCAGCCCCATATAGAGGCTGGGTCACATGGTGCACTGGCCAATCACAGCCATGCCATTAGTAGGCATGGCTTCTAAGGGCAAAACAGTGAAACACTTGTTGATTGGCTGCCCTTGGCAGCTATTCAACACGTGTAATAAAATACCAGAACCCCGGACCCGAACCCGGACTTTTTTTTTGAAAAGTTCAGGTCTGGGTCCCGGACACCCCAAAGTTCGGTACGGACCCGAACTTTACAGTCCGGGTTCGCTCAACTCTATACGGCACAAATAATGTAATGGGACCTCAGTAATATACACTACCTAATTCATATATTCAAATTATACCATTAGCAAAGATCATTTATTTAAAAATTCAAATGATTGAAATAGATTAATATTGATTAAAAATGAAAATATATATATTAAAAAATATATATTCAAAATACATATTAAAAAATATATATTAAAAAGCAGGTCTAGGAATAGAAAAATATACATCCAATACCATTATGTTAAATAAATAAATTAAATAACTTCCTCATATTTAATAAACCCTTTATACATTATTTATAAATCAGTTGACATCCTAGTCAACGTTTAAACCATGTGGTGTGTAACTTCTAAGAGTATAGATCCACCCGGTCTCCATCTTATAGAGTTCCCTTACCTTAATGTCACCTCTCCAATGGGGAATAAAGTGATCTATGCCTACAAATAATGTTCCTTGAGGGTTTAAGAGCCCTAGTGGTTCTACCTACATTCTGCATCCCACATGGACATACCAGAAGGTATACCACATGGGTTGTGTGACACGTTATGAAAGGTTTAATTGGATATGACCTCCCCGTGGAGCTAGATACAAACTCCAAAATCTTTTTGTTTTTGTGTTTATTTAATTCACAAACTAAACACCTACCACATTTGTAATAGCCACACATATTATGAAAAAAAAAAGGTTTAATGGGTGGGTCAATGATATTGTGTACTATTTTGTTCTTGACTGACGGTACTCCTCTGAAGACACCTGAGGTCTGGAATTATAGGGGCCAACACATTGTCACTCCGTAAAATATGCCAATGTTTGTTAAAAATCTTTTTAATAGCATAGTGCTGAGTAGAATAGGTGGTAATGAAGGGTATGAAATCTTCCCTCACATCCGAACCCTGTTTATCTTCAAGAGTTCCTCTCTATCAATATCCGTCACTTGATCCCTAATGACACTTAGTTTATCCACCTCATACCCCTTCTCCACAAACCTCTGGAATAGTTTATTGCTCTGTTCATTATAATTCTCAATGCTGGTACAATTTCTCCTAACACTGAGAAATTGACCCTTAGGGACTCCATCCAACCAAGCCCTCTTATGGCAGCTGTCTCTCGATATGTAAGCGTTCCTATCAGTGGCTGTGAAATAAGTACCGGTAGCTGTATTAAGCCTACCCTCTTCCACCTTTATCACCACATCAAGGAAATGAAGATGAGATTGGCTTATCTCATAATCAAGCTTTATACCCCTCTCATTACGATTGAGGAATTCTAAAAAAACTACCAGAGATTCATGATCACCCCTCCATAGGAGGAGTTTGTTGTCGATGTACCTTACCCAGAGTGCCAGCTCAAGCCTCTGTTGGGCATAGACGACATCCTTCTCCTATTTGGTCCTTAGACCTCTAGTTTAAGTAATTTCCTTTCTGATCGCTATATAAATGTTATTGGTCCCAAAAAAGTGTCAAAAATGTCAGACACGTCTGCTGCAACATCGCAGTCCCGATAAAAATCGCAGATCGCCGTCATTACTAGTAAAAAAAAAAAAAAAAAAATAGTAAAAATGCCATAAATCAATTCCCATAGTTGTAGATGCAATAACTTTTGCTCAAACCAATCAATATACGCCAATTGCGATTTTTTTTTACCAAAAATATGTAGAAAAATATATATTGGCCAAAACTGATGAATGATTTTCTTTTTTATATATTTTTTGGATATTTATTATAGTAAAAAATTAAAAAATATTGTTCTTTTTTTCAACATCATCTCTATTTATTTGCTTATAGCGCAAAAAATAAAAACCGCAGAGGTGATCAAATACCACCGAAAGAAAGCTCTATTTGTGGGAAAAAAAGAGATAAAAATTTTGTTTGGGTACAATGTTGCACGACCGCGCAATTGTCATTCAAAATGCAACAGCGCTGAAAGCCTAAAATTGGTCTTGGCAGGAGGGGAGTTTAAGTGCCCAGTAAGCAAGTGGTTAAGGTAAGGAAACTCTCTAAGATGGAGACCAGGTGGATCTATATTCTTAGAAGTTACACACCACATGATTTAAGCGTTGGCTGGGATATTAACTGTTTTATAAACAATTTATAAAGGTTTATTAAATATGAGGATGTCCTCTAATTTATTTATTTAGAATACTGGTATTGGATGTATATTTTTCTATTCCTAGACCTGCTTTTTAATATATATTTTTTAATATGCATTTTGGATATATATTTTTTTTAATTTTTAATCAATATTAATCTATTTCAATCATTTGAATTTTTTAATAAATTATCTTTGTTAATGGTATAATTTGAATATATGAATTAGGTAGTGTAGGTTTGTCATGTCATATAATTAACACTAAATTGTATTATATGACTTTACGTATTAGTGCATCAGGAACCCTTTAAGGGGTATATTACTGAGGTCCCATTACATTATTTGTGCCGTATATTATGGATGATTTCCTGGTTCAAATATTTTAAATGATCTGGCATGACTTCCATGCTTCTTCCATGGGGACAGAGCGCCTCATTGACCTCACATCTGCCCATCACAAGTGGTTCCATCTGAATGATTTGTAAACAGGAACCTATGGGCGGAATTGAAAGTGAGGCTTGGCTTTGTTACCTGTGGGAGGGGTGATGGAAGCGAGCGACGCACCAATGTATTTTTATACGCGGTGATGGGATGCGATCCTTATGCCCCAGGAAGAAGTCTGTTTAGACTAAACCGGTCAGGCAAGGAGAGCCTCTTGTTACCGCTATCGTATTTTCTTTGATGCATGGACAGTCAACTTTTTCTGGAACCTGCTGTTTATGTGTGCAATAAATCATTGAGACGGTATCACACTATTGGCACCCCCCCTTTTTTTTACTTCCATACTTACCTGCCTGCACTGAGGATTATCCTAATGTTCGGAGATCATTCAGCCTGAAGGGATCGGTCCAGAAGGTCTTTAAAGTAGGTTATTTATAATACAAGCGGGTTTGACCCTCTGTAATAAGGGGTCCTATTGACGAGTGGGCTCCTGCACGCATGTGCAGGAGTGACGTCATTGTGGCTCCAGCCAATCACATAGCCGGAGCATGCAAACCCAGAAGAAAGACCAGGGGAAGATGTCAGCCCTCTCAGTGGTGACAGTACAGCACTGGAGGGCTTCGTTCCAAGGGCCACATTATGCCATTTTTTTTTACAACTGCTTTAAATGTCTTGCGGCCAAGTTCCTTTTTCAGATGTATTGAAGGAGCACACTGAAGAGGTCACCACTCTGTTCTATCCTCCAGTCAGCAATGCTGTGATGTCACATGATGGCACAAGGGGCGGGTTCTCTGGGTAACGTCACCGGATGGCCATGCCCCATGGCTATATAAGAAATGGTAGACAGCGGAAGCTGACGCAATGTAGGCAGCCAGCGTTGGAGGAAGACCGCCTTTTTTATCTTTAGCGGGCAGCGGTGGCGGCGGACGAAGAAGACATCACCAGAGAGAGAAGAGACACCGGAGGGAAAGACAGCGAAGGGAGAAGACATTGGAGAGAGAAGAAACCACCGGATAGAGAAGAGGGAGTAGAAACAGCGGAGGGAGAAGAAACCACTGGAGAGAGAAGAAGGAGAAGAAACACCGGAGGAAGAAGACATGATTTTTAATAAAAGACTTGTAAAAATCTGTCTCGTGTTTTATTTTGGTGAATGGGTACTGGTACAATGTACCCCATAGTCATTCACATGGGAGGGGGGCTGGGATCTGGGGGTCCCCTTGTTTCCAGATTATGATAAGCCCCTAGCCCGCAGACCCCCACAACCTCTTTTCAGGGTTGTCGGGAAGAGGCCCTTGTCCCCATCAACATGAGGACCAGGTGCTATGCTCCAAAGCATCCCCCATGTTGAGGGCATGCAGCCTGGTATGGTTCAGGAGGGGGAGGGCGCTCGCTCATCCGCTCCACTTCTATGACCTCCCAGGCTGCATGCTCAGATAAGGGTCTGGTATGGACTTGGGGGGGACCCCACGGCAGTTTTTTTTCATACTTTTTAATTGACGCCTTTTTTTTTTTACAATCAGCTGTAAGCGGGAAGCCTGCTAATATCTGATGAGTCACTGGTTGTTAAGGATGCAGCGTCTGGCTTCCCAGCCCGCTCCTTAGCAACCAGCTCAATGCAGTAAATTACCGCATTAACTAATTACCTCTAAATCTAACAAACACCGCATGCGGTATTTAATTACACATTTTTTGTGAATTGAACACTTGCACAATTGTTACCACATGCAGTATTTCACCGCATAAGATTAACCGTTATTTAACTCTTAGTGAATCGACCCCACAATGAGGTACTTGTACAGGAGAGCCGAAAAGAAGAATGCTACAAAAGCATCCCAAGCTATTGCAGAAGTGGAGACCAAAATTGTATCCTTAGCATAGTTGTACACAGTGGGTGTGCCAGACACACCCTAAACACTGTGTGCGGTGCTGATTCTCCCTGTTGCCTGGGCTTTACCTCGTGTTTCACTCCCAGAATGGAGAGTAGGGTAAGGGGCTAGTAAAAATACTTACTGGCTCCTTCCTTTTCTAAATAAACACAGTGAACACACTCACTCCCTGTGTTCATTCATAACGGAAGCATAGTAAACTGTGTTTACTATGCTTCCATTTGTGAATGAACAGGAAACTGCACAGCACAGAGCACTATCCCATTCATTCACTGTCCAGTGCAGCTAAGGCTGCAAGGAAAGGCATGTGTGTTTGAGCTTTGGGGTGCACACCCTAATGCAATAGGCTGCGCACACCTATGATCCTTAGTGATGAAGTAATTTCACTACACTGACATGTTTTGGGCCTGAAGAAGGGGCGGAGTCTCTGAAACGTCGCAGTGACCAGTCCAGCTTGATTTGCCTTCTGATGAATTTTGGTCCTTCACCCATGCCATAGCGAGTCACGGGACCCAGTGATGCAATCGCCACTCAGAAGTTGCTGCTTGTCCGTACGCTGCCGCTTGTCTCAGGGAACGGCTTCCCCCCCTCTACCTTCCATCTATAGGAGCCCTCTGTACATCGGTCCGGCGGACCCTGGGGTCCACACCACCTGGGTTTCTTTGCTCTGATGTCCCGCTGGAGTCCTCCAGACCTACTCCTACTCAAAGGGTTGTTGCTGTGACCCGGATTCGCTGCCCACCTGAAGTTTTAATGTAAGTTGCTACAATCAATGCATTTGGTGTTTTTTGCTGACCTGGCGCCCTTCTTCCTATTTCCATGTTTTGGGCCATGTCCTTTCTTCTGAGATATTGAATGATATTCAATACAACACAAAGGGGGTCATCGCTCTGCTGTATCCTCCTGTCAGCAATGTGGCAGTTATTATATAGACATAATTTTGACATGAGCACACACACACAGGTTGAACCGGATGGACTGATGTTTTTATTCAACCTTACCAACTATGTAACTATAGTAAGGTAATTGTACAAGCTGTTTATGCTTTTGATTTGTTTTTTTCTTTTTTTATTGAACGCACAACTGTAATAAATAGTGATCATTTATACAGCATATAGCTGAGGTCCAGCATTTTGCACCTTGCAGTGGTTGTTGCAAACAAAGTGTTTCTGTGTGATGCGCCATGTGTTTTGTTCGTTTAGGACATTTCCTTCAAACTAATGTGCGCAGTTCTTCATCTGGAGCCTACCCAGCGCCTGAAACTCTTTTTTATTTTTAAGGCTGACAAATGTGTCGGTGTTTGTTTTTGCGCAGTTAGGAATGATTAGATTCTGTATAAGTCTTTAATATCTCCCCGTTTTTTTCCTCCTGGATACTCTTATCTCCAGTTCAAACACATATCCGTGAAATTCTCGGCTGCAGGAAGCTATCAGGCATACATTCTCATCAAACAAAAACCCTCGCTGAGTGGAGGAGATTGTGTTCAAATCAAACCAGCTAAGCACAAGGCATCCTGGACCAGAGACAGAGCCAGACTTCCACATAGAGGAACCAAGGCTTTAATGAAATTTCTTGCTGAAGGAAACAATCAGATTAAGACGTTTGTTGTTGTTGTATAGTCAATTCATAATCTCCATGAAATGAATTTCTATAGTTCTTTTATTTTATAAATAGAGTAGACATGTGCATTGCTGTCAAATTTGAGTGGAAGAAAAAAAAAAAGTTTTGAAGACTTTCCTCATATATTGCAAACAGTCCTGGCAGTAAAAGGGACAAAGTAATTTTGCTTTTCTGCAAATGCTACTTTAGATGAACCTGTGGCCAGGCGATGCATTCAAGAATTTTCATATTCTTCACAAGCACTAAAAACTAAAAGTTTTACAACACTCCTTACTGACCTCTGTAGTTGCAGGCACTGTGGAGCAATGCATTTTCAACATTTACAACAGATTCACTGAAGTAGTTACATAGTTAGTAAGGTTGAAAAAAGACACAAGTCCATCTAGTTCAACCAAAAAAAGAAAAAGAAAAAATATATATAATCATACAATCCCATATACACAATCCTTCACCCACAGTTAATCCAGAGGAAGGCAAAAAAACCCAGCAAAGCATGATCCAATTTACTACAGCAGGGGGAAAATTCCTTCCTGCCCCCCCCCAGAGGTAATTGGATTTTCCCTGGAACAACTTTACCTATAAATGTTAGTATCCAGTTATGTTATGTACATTAAGGAAATAATCCAGGCCTTTTTGAAGCAATCTACTGTGCTGGCCAGAACCACCTCTGGAGGGAGTCTATTCCACATTTTCACAGCTCTAACTGTGAAAAAACCTTTCCATATTTGTAGATGAAATATTTTTCCTCTAGACGTAAAGAGGGCCCCATTGTCCTCTGTGATGACGTTAAAGTGAAAAACTCAACACCAAGTTCACTATATGTACCACTTATATATTTGTACATGTTGATCATATCCCCCCTTAACCTCCTCTTTGCAAGAGAGAATAAATTCAGTTCCTCTAATCTTTCCTCATAGCTGAGCTCCTCCATGCCTCTTATTTGCTTGGTTGCCCTTCTCTGCACTTTCTCCAGTTCCCGATATCCTTTTTGAGAACTGGTGCCCAAAACTGAACTGCATATACCAGATGAGGTCTTACTAATGATTTGTACAGGGGGGGCAACATGATGTCTCTATCTCTGGAGTTCATACCTCTCTTAATACAAGAAAGGATTTTACTCGCTTTGGAAACCGCAGCTTGGCATTGCATGCCATTACTAAGCTTATGATCTACTAAAACCCCCAGATCTTTCTCCAGTATGGATTCTTCCCAGTTGTACTCCCCCTAGTATGTACGATGCATGCATATTCTTAGCCCCCAAATGCATAACTTTACATTTATCAATATTAAACCTCATTTGCCACTTGGTCGCCCAATTAAACAGTGCATTGAGGTTGGCTTGTAAGTTGGAGACTGACATCCACCCCTCTGTCCACATCTTTCTCTAAGAAGCTCAGATCACCCTCTTCCCTGAGCTCTATATATACAGTAAAGGTATTGTTCACATTTTCAATGATTTTGGCTGAATCCCCCAAAGTTAGAGTTGAAGTTAAAGTGTTACTAACTCCACAACAGTAAAATCAGTGTGTATATGCAGTAAAGCGTGCTTGTTATACTCACTGTGGAACCTAAATGGATAATCCTCTGCATTGTGTAAAAAGGCTGCTTGATCCTGTCTTCTCTGATCCTCCCCTTCTTCCACTGTCCCCAATCCATCACTTGAGACACTATATTACCAAAAGTATTGGGGCGCCTGCCTTTACACGCACATGAACTTTAATGGCATCTTAGTCTTAGTTCGTAGGGTTCAATATTGAGTTGGCCCGCCCTTTGCAGCTATAACAGCTTCAACTCTTCTGGAAATGCTGTCCACAAGGTGTAGGAGCAGGCTCAGACTGGGACAAAAAATAAGCCTGGGCATTTTAGACTGAGCAGCCCATGACATATTTACCAGAATGGCACAGAGAGCATGGGG
>BLSH010517591.1:762239-799712 GCA_018402905.1 Glandirana rugosa | reverse complement strand
GGTAGGGGTACAATGTACCCCAAACCTGTTCACATAGGGAGGGTCGGGATCTGGGGGCCCCCTTATTAAAGGGGGCTTCCAGATTCCAATAAGCCCCCTACCCGCAGACCCCCACAAGCACCAGCCAGGCTTGTGGGGAAGAGGCTCTTGTCCCCATCAACATGGGGACAAGGTGCTTTGAGGTGGGGGGGGGCAGAGACCCCCTCCCCCAACGCACCCATGCTCCCCATGTTGAGGGCATGTAGCCCGGTACGGTTCAGGAGGGGGGGCACTCGCTCGCCCCCCCCATCCTAACCGGCCAGGGCTGCATGCTCGGATAAGGGTCTGGTTTGGATCTTAGGGATGTTTTTTTAAATTTGGCACGGGGTTCCCCTTAATATTCAAACCAGACCCGAAGAGCCTGGTTTGGACTTGGGGGGGGGGGCACACACTTTTTTCCAGCAATTTTTTTTATTTTATTTATTTATTATTTTATATTATTTATTTTATTTAAAATCACTGCTCCTGAAAAAACGATTGATTTAAAACGTTTTTTTTTCATTGATACATGTCACCTAGGACAGGACCCGGGATCCCATACACTTTTTAGGGCAATAACATTGCATATAAGCCTTTAAAATTAGCACTTTTGATTTTTCATGTTCGCGTCCCAAAGACTTTAATGGTGTTCGGATGTTCGCACTGAACTTTTTGTCTGTTCGCATGTTCTGGTGCGAACCGAACCGGGGGGTGTTCGGCTCATCCCTAGTTGACAACCCCTTTAACTTTCTGTAATCTGTGGCAGACTTCTTTATACTAATGACACTTTCAGACACACATTCCACTAGAGGGCACCACTTCTCAGGAGTGCAGCATTTAAGGACCATTACCGCAGAACATGTACGGTCTCCACCAATCCAGCATTACCATCACCTCTCCCAGTGACTAATCCCACAGTTGCTATGGGATACAGGAAACATTCTCTCTTTTCATTGTCTACATCTCCTTCTCATGTGAATTTAGACTGGGTCTCTAGGCACTCTGTGCTGTGGGTCTGGTCCCAGGGAGTGGGGAACTGGCCACTAGTGGAGGTACCAAACACTTAACTCCCCCCACTACCACAATAATCATCACATTTGTATGTCACCTGTCTTCTGGCTGATTGGCTACCTTGCATGTAACTGTCACGTACCTGGTGGTAGAGTCTGGCTTAAGCGGGGGCAACCTCTCTTGCGGCCCTGGTTCGAGAACCCCTGGTAGTGTGGACAGGGAGCTCTGGAGCACAGGGGGGCACGAGGGCTGGAAAATCTTCAGGTGGTAAGGAGAAGTCCAAGGAAGCTCGTGCGAGACAGGAGAGTAGTGGTTCAGTCCGGGTTGGCAACTGGCAGGCGGTGCGGTACAACGGGATCAGGCAAACGGATGGTCATGTACAGGCAGGGTCGGCAACGTGCTGGCAATAGAAGTACAGTAGGAGCAGGCAAGCGGATGGTCGTAAACAAGCCGGGGTCAGATGCAGGCAGATATCAACAGGTCCAAGGAAAAGCCGGGGTCACAGGAACAGGAAATCACACGAAAGTAGTCACCGGGGGTCACAGGTTCAGGGAACGTTGTAGAGTGGACAGCACTGGCTGCAGGGCTCTGCTGACTGAAACAGGGCCGCCAGGCGCCGTTTCCGGCGTGTGCGCGCACACGTGAGCGTGCGCGCGCACCACCGCGGAAAGGCTGAGAACAGTCTTTTCCTGACAGTAACACTGACACTGTAGTTCTTAGCAACAACACATAGCTTCCACTGGATAGCACTCATATCTTCCTCTGAATCAGTTTTCTTGTTGTGTTGCAAGCCCTGTTATTTTGATACACTATGCCTGCAACCCCTTTAAGAGACTTCAGACCAGGCAAAGCAAGAGAATAAACAGAGATGCTTTACTGAGGTAGTTGCTGACGGTTCTCAAAAGAGATTTCCTATACAAAGCTCTTCTAGTGCCTCATAAAGTGTATGTACCTTAGACAGAAGCTAAGCCAATGAAAACAATCCATTTTAGGGCTACAGTTCTTATAGGCAAATAATCCAGAACAGGTAGTGCAACTCCATTAGTGGCAATCATCCATAAAGGCAGTAAGTCCAGTATTGACAGCATAAGTCCATAGGGGTCTCCAGGCATAAGACCCCAACCAAGAACATAGATTAGGCTTCCATCAACCCCCCCCCCCCTTCCCCAAAGGGGGTGATCACTCCAGCAGAACAACAGGCTACCTTTTGGCAGTCTTTCCATGTAGCTTCTCTCTGGGGTTGGAGTCAGCCCATTTTATGTTGGTTGACTTGTAGGGGGCAATAACCTTGCTGAAAGTGGTGGGAAATGCAACCCCTACAGCTTGGTTACCTTCAGCTCACAGGTCAACCTGGTGATACAGTGCAACATTAAGACATTGTAACATTTTGCAACTGGCTGGCTCAATTAACATGAGGGCATGCACACACACAGAAAAAACAAGAGCTCACACAGGCAGACATGTTAACTAACTTGCAGGCACCTTTCTACAAGTTACATACAACCCACTGTCATTTTCAAAGGTGCCTTCAAAAGTAGATATTTCCTGAATTGACCATTTTTGAATGAATAAAGCAATAGCAATCTATAAGGAACCCACAGACACCGCTGACTAAGGGTCTTCAGGAACAAACATGAACAAAGGTAAGAAACCAAGCAGGAGATGCCCTAGAATGGCTGGATTGTGCCAAGAACTGGTTAGCTCTGAAAGCATGTAGACATTCATTAGACACCAGAAAATTAGTGCATCTAACTGTCAGGTTAAATATCTGCTACAGATGGGGTTGACTCGGAAAACTAGCTGATATCTGTAACCTGTTGTAAACGGTTTTTAATTTTTTTTTTGTGAGTTACCAGTTGACCTTCCAGGCCCAAAACAAAAGTCAGTTCTTCCTATATGATGAATAGGTAATCTTCCAGCTGCCAGGAACAGCAGATGGTTGGAATTATTATACACGTCAGGCGCGCAATAAAGTATTAGTCGTAAGGCCGTAAAAAGAAATGTAGGACGCCAAAATATTACCTTTCCGTCATGGTGCTCGAATGGATGTTTTTAGTGCCATCAGCGTATATCACTGCTTTTCAACTAAAACCCAACAAGAGTATCTTGCTGATCTTTCAAGTTATGCTATTTACATTTTTACAGCCCGTATGGGCAAGTAATGAAAGTTCTGTCTCTCCTCGATGACCATATGTCACTGTGAGCATCTGTTCATGTTTACTTAATGTCCCACCTATACAAGCTTTGTTTTATGCATGCAGTAAGATGGCACCTCTATAGTGCAGTTTAAGGCATAAATACTGAGATCTTAAATGCACTCTGTATATTCACTTGTGCCTCTACGGGAAAGCCGTGAAGGTGTAGTATCGGAGAATATGCTAGTATTATCTCCATAAATGAAAGTGAATTAAACCCAGAGTACCAAGCAAATATCCAATGACTCCATTTGTTTACAAGGTTTAATAAAACACATGGAGGAACTTCTATCCAAATTATAGCTTAAATCCAAAATACTTTTGCATTGGACAGAGTTGGGAAGAGTTAGAACATATGTAAAGTTTTTATTGCCATCTGTTTGTCTATTAAGGGAAATTTCCCCTCATTTCCTGTTAAAAAAAGAAATGAAGGACTATCCATCCAACAAGAACACAGTCAAAAAAGAAAAACACATTTTAGTTGAGTTGGGAACAGTTAGAACTTTTTATAATGCTGTCTGCACTTTCTCTCCTGGAGGCAACAGCAACCCATCACAGGGACAAGAGGCGAGTGAAAATGTGTCCAATGGGGTCACTCACAAATATGAAAAGGTGATATAAATTTAAAGGTTAAGTTCAAATTTTCACAAAAAAAAAATGAAAAGTTGAACTAGCTCCAAATATACTAACCACTCCACCTGACCTCTGCACAAAGAGGCCCTGATGTGGGGTGCTGACAGCATAGCAATGCTGCAAGTGAGTATCCATCATAATACTAAGAATGGCAAGGGATCAGTGGACAATGCAGCCACGTGACCATGCCTACCAAAGGGAAGTGCACCAGAGGCTTCTTTTTCTGGTAGGGTGTGCCAGGAAAAAGAAGTACTTCTCTTTGGTCAGCAGGGTCATGTGGCCATGCTGACCAAAGAGCGCTTGTTATTGCACTGTATGGACCACTA
This sequence comes from Glandirana rugosa, assembly GCA_018402905.1. Classification (NCBI taxonomy): domain Eukaryota; kingdom Metazoa; phylum Chordata; class Amphibia; order Anura; family Ranidae; genus Glandirana; species Glandirana rugosa. The sequence continues at coordinate 795,529 of BLSH010517591.1, read as the reverse complement.
CAAAGGTAGCAATGGGCATCATGGCTGTTATGTGCTGCGGATCTTGGTGGGATGGCTAGAATATTTGTAGTTTTTTCACCTTTTCATAAAAAGGTAATTAACTCCAAAAAACTTGGCCACCCCTGATGCCCCTGATCTTGGCCCACATCCTGATGTACGGAGATGCCAGTGAAGCAATACCGCAAGTGAGTATCCATCATAATGCTCCTAATGGCAAGTACTCAATGGTCAGCGCAGCCACGTGGCCATGCTGAATAATGAGAAGCTCATCTGAGGCTCTTCTTTTTCTTTTTCTAAAGTGAACCAGAAGAAAGAAGCACTCCTTGTTAGTTAGCTGGTTACTCTAATTTTGGTATATTTAAATTTTGGTATATTTAAATCTTCAGCCTTCATTAAAATAATGCACAGTGATCCTGCCATTGTGGTCATTGTTGAATTGTTTCCTGTTATGGGATGACGATACTCACACATCAAGTCCTGGCTTCATTCTGCCTTTATTTGCTGGATGATTGTGAAGGAAAGAAGGCTTAGACCTTCTTCTGGCAATGTTTTATTTGTTCATCATGCCTAATTGTCCTGGTGACAACTGCACCACTGATATTTTTATGGGAGCATTTCTACAATGGGGTTACAAAAAGAAATTGAAACCAGACATAAATTTAAATTAGAGCAGAGAATGTCACCAGCATACCAAGGATCTCCAAAACGAGTCCAAAGCTTTATTCAGTGTTTGCATTGCTACAGCAGATAGCAAGGTTTCAGAGCCACGCAGGACCCCTTCATCAGGCATGTGACAATGAAGGGGTCCTGTGTGGCTCCAAAATGTTGCTATCTGTTGTAGCAATGTGTTTGATGAATATATGGTGTTCTGGTGACATTCTCTTGCCCTGACTAAACACGGTTCCAGCCTGTGGTCGCTTCAGCACCCACATATATGCACAGGCATTTCTACAGAAACGTGTTGGAAATGGAGTGCATTGTACAGTATATTTAAATTATTCCCACTCTATCCAAAATGAAATTACTCCATCCTTATAATGGATCAGAAGGCATGGCTTGCAGAGCATTTTTTATGAGATGTGTGGGTCAGCATACAGGTCTGATACATGAGATGATTGCTTAATATTGATCCAGCAAGTAACATATTCATGGGCTGACCTTGGGGAACTGGTAACAGGCTTAAAAGCAATAGTTAACAAAAGAAAAGTTTTAAAAATAAATATAAAAAACAGAGTGCAGCGCTATGCGCAACTACAAATAACTTTTGAGTCCATAAATGATAATAAACTTCAAAGAAACTTCATAAATCAGATAATGGACAAACAGGTGCACAAGCCCTCCTCCATAGACCTACACAATGGTGGCTTGTCCCATTGATTTCTGTACCAGGTCCAGGACCAACAGATGGGTCATCCCAGTGGGGACAAAGGAAGTAATACAAACCTAACTGAAGTTCAAAACCTTCTCTACTCTAAAATGTAATACAATGTTTTTACGTACACTTTAAAGTTAAACTTGTCCTAAGCATTTAAACATAGTGGCACCTTCATCATCCCTTCCACAAGCTCTTTTAAATTCCTTCCTTCACTATACTGTGCAGCCTAAGCAGAATAAACAACATTGTTCCTCATATGCAAAGTTTGACTTTTTGTCAAAAGTCAAAGACTAAGCCTTCCTTCTTCCTTCTGAACCAATTCTCATGTCTGCTGAGTAGTGACTGCCACAAGCACAGCAAAGGTGTCTATGGTGTATGCGCTGTGATTGACTGCTTCCTTCTCCATTCTGGGTAAGAGGCAAGTTGGGGCTGCCCTATAAGTGCAACAACTGGGTCCTTAAGCAAGCCATAAATTATACAATTTTATTTCCTTCCACCATGTTTGGAAGGAAAGAAAACTGTTTGATTTCCCCATGAACATAGTCAGTGTTAAGGGGGGAATCCCCCTGCAGAGCTTTTGTGTTCTGCCGGCAGGAAGCCATAACCCAATAATCATTGCCGGCTGCTATAGCTGCTGACAGTGATCGCATGCAAAAAATCTGACAAGCTGGCTGTGCTGACAACCAGCCTGCCCATCGATGCATCGAATCTCAGCCAATCTTGGCTGAACTGGCCGAGATTTGATCGATCTATGGCCGGCCTTCAAGTTGGGTTTTGTTTGCTGATTTTACCGAACGAATGAGTTGTTTATAAACAGAAAACTTCACATTTTGCCAGCTGATTCTGTAAATGTTGGAAAGGGTTCAACATTTGCAGAAACAAAAATATAGAAGAGCAAGCATGTGAAAATTCAAAAATATCAAAAATTACTTTAAAACTTTAAAAACCCAACTGAACTATCCGTTTAAATCAGCTAAAAACACATTTCAGGTACATTAAATTAAATGGTGTTCAAAGTCTTAGGGCTACACTAGTATTAGCACTTGACAGGTGGTGAGTAGGTGTTATGTTGCCTCCTCGCCACCTATTTTGACCCGACCACCACTGTGCCACAACTGTACTTGGCATGAGGCGGTGAGGCAGTTGCGGCTGGACCCCATTCAGTTGAATGGCCATACTGTATATGCAAAGAGTCCAATGCACTTCATACAGCAACAAGACGTGGTTACAGGAGGGTACTTATACTTTGGGTGCAGCATCCACCATTTAATCATGCTTCTTTCTGTTTGTGACATTGAAGTGTCCTATTTGTTTATCTAAATATGGTGTGCTGGTGATAACTTAGATTGGACTTAAGCTTTGGTGGCACCATCTGCCATTTCACTAACACTCTTTCTATTGGTCACATTAAAATGGAACTTCACTCTCTCAATCGACATTGAATATTTTTTGTGTTTTTGGTTTGTACTGCCTACAGCTATTGTAGTTAAAAATGAAAATTAAAAATTAAGTTAAAATATCTTCTTGGTGTATCTAAATAAAGTGTGCTGGTGATATCTTGGATTGGATTTGGTTGAATAGGCCACATTCAATATGCGGTACTGCCCACTGAGCAAGACAGGGGAATAATTTTTGCCACACTATGCTACACTACCCTCCCACAACCATGTGCAATTTATGTGGTTGGGGGATAGTTGTAGCATGGCCTCATTCATTTGAATGAGTCATAATTGGTGGACTCTACTGCCCATCAAACCCCACAGAGATTATAATTCCTGCCACAACTGACAAAAACAACAACATAAAATAAACATATAAAGTACAATAACTAGACCATGTGCACTGCCGAAAAATTTGTGTGTTTTCATTTCATTCTTTTTTTGTTTTTTTTTGGAAATTCCAAAATTCCTAAATTTGAAAATTCGGAAATTCAAAAATTCGGAATTCAAAAATTCGGTATTCGAAGATTTGCAAATCCAAATTGTGAGAATCAAAAAACTCGAAAATTTGTAAATTCGAAAATCTGAAAATTCTAAAATCTGAAAATAAGAAAGGAAATCCGAAAATTGAAAAGAGCAAAAATCCGAAAACTCAAAATAATAACTAACCAACTAATAATAACTAACTATTAAATGATAGGTATTGGAATTTCCTTTCAAATTTGGCTGTTAGTGAATGTAACAAATACAAATTTATCTGAAATTACAAACTATTCAAAATAACGAATGCTGCTTCTAAACCAATGGAAGAAATTAATAATAATAAAAAGTTATTATTATTATTGTTATTTATTATTATTAATTCGTTATGTTCCATTCGTTTAGATACGTCATTCGTTATTTCAGATAATTTGTAACTTCGGATAAATTCATATTCGTTACATTCACTAAAAACCAAATTTGAAAGGAAATTTCAATACCTATCATTTAATAGTTAGTAATCGTTAAGTTATTATTAGTTAGTTATTTCAGATTTCTGGATTTTCAAATTTAAGAAATTTAGAATTTTCAAATTTTTGAAAATCCGAAAATTCTGATATTTCCGAATGAACAAATTTGTCAGACTTTGTTAAAAAATTTATTCGGAACGAAACAAATTGCACATGTCTAACAATAAGATTTGTGTAGATCCAGTGCAAAATTATTGCTTCTCATATACAGTATTAGCCCACAATAGACTTGCAATCAAATGTTGATATGTATAAACAGTGCAATGTGATCTCCCACAACTGCTCTCCTGTGTAACACCTCGTGGTCTCCACCATACCACAAACTGAGGCTTACCGGAGAGTGTATGACTCTCATATGAGAAGTCAAATAGCGCTTGTTATAAAGGATGGCAAGACAGCACTCCACAGTTCACATCTCCACTTTTCCTTCGGTGACACAGTTGCATAGAAGGGAATATAAAACAGAGCAGACAGTTTAAAATCCAAGTGCAAAATTGATAAAAACAGGTTGAAAACACTTACACAAAGGTACTGTATACAGTGTCTGCCACAAAACTTTAACCCCCAGACCTCCAAGTATCGAGGCGAGCGTGCACACTGATGTCACGGCTTCTGGCTCTATCCAACGCGTTTCATCAGATATGACGTCATTATGTTCCAATGAAACCAATAGCGCAGTGTCTTTTTTTGCTTACCTACCACAGCACATGTATCAAACACAAAGCCCGCGGGCCAAATCCAGCCACCTAGGTCATTTCATGTGGCCCTCAAATGTCTCATGGAGCCCTCATCTCCGCCCCCACCTTGTCTCAGCAGTAGGCAGCAGAAAAGAGGACAGAACTCCTCTGCCAGATCCTGCACTTCTCTGTTTAGCTGCAGAGAGGCTCACCTCTACCACCCTCCGGTCTCAGCAGTCAGCAGCAGAGAGGAGGACAGACCCCCTCTTACAGATCATGTGCCTCTCTGTACAGCTGCAACACCCCTTCTCTCTGCCTCCCTGGTTTTAGCATTCAGGAGACTCCAGCCCTCCTCTGGTCCTCTTCCATACCCTGCACTTTCTGCTTTCCAGCCCTGCCCCCAGCTTCTTCCCGGCAGCAGCACATAGTAAGGGGGGTGCACTGTGATGTAAAGGATGGGGGACTCTTGGCTTCTGATGCTGGGGGGGCTCTGGACATCTAGTCTTACAGACATAACCACCCCTTTGAGGACAACCATAATGCTGATGCGGCCCACAATGAAATTGAGATTGACATCCCTGTACTACAGTATATGTGTACACCCCTGGCCTCAGCCTTTGCAGCTTTAGGAGGAGCAGATATTGCAAGGTAAAAACACAGCTCAACTGCATGGTTTTACCATTCCCCCAGGCACCTGTGAAAAGCAGGCCATTTTCTTTAGAACGTAGCAATGACCTTAGTAGAAAAGCCACCCCCCTGTCAGCAGCAGTAGAGTGGAACCCTTGCTCTGTGTGGGTAAGCAGTGGTCTCTCTGCAAAGGTGTGACACACCCCTGCTGAATCATAGATAGAGTTCTCAAATCAGCAGGGAGAATGAGCTTGAGACCCCTTTCACATTTGTGCGACCTGAAAGTTGCGCAATTTTGACACAATTTTTTGCTGTGATTTTGCACTGATTTTTGCTGCAATTTTGATGCAATTAAGCAATGCCTGTGTAATATTCAGGTCTATGGACTACTTTGAAGTCACTGTGACTTGAAGTCACACAGAAATGAATGGTACTCATTGTCTCAAATCAAATACTCAAATCATGGGGTACGACTTGTCATGCGACTTTGCAGTCCCAAGTCGCAGGACAACTCGCACAAATGTGAAAGGGGTCTTACTGGTGGTAGAGCTATAGCTCTGACTCAGAAGGGGGTATGTAAATTCCCTGCAGTGAGACCACTGTTTCCACGCAGAGAACACAGTTTTTTCTCTATCACATGCTATTAGGGGACAAAACCAAAGAAATTCCCAACTCATCTTACCGACCGTCCTGTAACCAACCAAATTATCCTGTCTAACAGTATGCATTAAAAACAGGGACTTAGTTTGCACACATTTGCAAATACACATGTAACCTACAGAGCCCATCATGGCACCCCAGTATTTTCTGTAATCCTAACTCTAAATTTTGAAAGCCTCTGAAATGATATAACATACGTTATAATGGATAGGAAGAGGGAAGGTGAACATGAAGGGAGCCCACCTCTCTTTAAAGGAACAGGGGACACTGCAGACCCAGCATATAGCATGATGGCTAAAAAGGTGTCCAGTAGACATGTGCACTGCCAAAAAATGTGTTTGTTTTCATTTCATTGTTTTTTTTTTTTCATTTTTCGGGCCATTTGTCATAATCAAAATTCATTATTTTGAATAAATTCATAATTTTGGAAAACTTTGAAAATTCGGAAATTTGAAACTTCGGAAATTCGAAGATTCGGAAATTCAAAAATTCAGAAATCCAAAAATTTGGGAATTTGAAAATCTGAAAATTCAGAAATTCTAATAATAACCAACTATCATATTATAGGTATTGTAATTTCCTTTCAAATTTGGCTTAGTGAACATAACAAATATGAGTTTATCTGAAGTTACAAATTATCCGAACTAACAAATGCCGTATCTAAACAAGTGGAAGGTAACAAATTAATAATAATAAATAATAATAACAACAAAGAGTTTTCATTATTATTATTATTATTATTATTATTAATAATTTGTTATGTTAAATTAGTTTGGATGCAGCATTCGTTATTTCAGATAATTCGTAACTTTGGATAAATTTGTATTCGTTACATTCACTAACAGCCAAATTTGAAAGGAAATTCCAATACCTATAATTTCATAGTTAGTTATAGTTATAATAAGTTAGTTGTTATTTTGGATTTTCGTTTTTATTTTCGGATTTCGGATTTTTGGATTATCGAATTTTTGAAATTCTGCATTTTCGAATTTCGGAAAAATATGTTAAACGGGTTTTGGTTAATTTGAATATTTCCAAATTAACAAGTTTTTCCAATTTCATTGAAAAAAACGGATTTGGAACAAAACAAATTATACATGTCTAGTGTCCACTACTTCTCATCACCAGTATTCCAACAGTAAAAACAAATGGCCACTTCTCCCACCTATAGCTGGCCTTTGCAGCAAGGAGCACATGGAAGGGCAATGCATGCAAAACTAAATGAAAAAAATTCCCAGCTCAACTTGCCAACCAATGAGTGGTGGCCGGTCCACAAAGGGCACAGTTCCCGAAGTTAGTCTGCCAAAGAAGAAAGCTACTTTAACATCTTGAAAACTGTTAGTCATATTTAGAGTTGATTGAACTTGGTTCAGCCGAACTTCGGGACAAAGTCCGGGTTCGGGTCCGGACAGGACCCGAACTTTGACCCGGACCCCGAACCCCATTGAAATCAAAGGGGACCCAAACTTTTAGGCACTAAAATGGCTGTAACAAAGTCCTGGAAAGTCCTAGAGGTCTGCAAAAGGAAGGAAAATGGCAGTAAGGGTCGGACAAGTGCCCTACAAAGAAATGGGGACAGGGAAATAACTTAAAAGCATTTTTAAATTAAAATCACATAAAAAAATCAAAAATGAAGGTGGATGTGGACCATCGTCAAACTGTGTGTGAAAAGTTTAAATTAGCCGGGAGAAGCCATATCACTTCTACAATCATCTTCAAACTGTGTGTGAAAAGTATAAATTAGCGGGAGAAGCCATAGCAATGTTCTAAAATCATTTTCAAAGTGTATGGGAAAAGCCTATTGCAGGGGGATAGAGCCATATTACTGTTCTTCCAGCCGCATAGAGAGCCATATTATTGTTCTAAATTTTAGTACACTGCTATGGCTTCTCCCGCTAATTTATACTTTTCACACACAGTTTGAAGATGATTGTAGAACAGTGATATGGCTTCTCCCGGCTAATTTAGACTTTTCACACACAGTTTGAAGATGATTTTAGAACACTATGGCTTCTCCCGCTAATTTAGACTTTTCTCACACAGTTTGAAGATGGTCCACATCCATCTCCATTTTTGATTTTTTTATGTGATTTTAGTTTAAAAATGCTTTTAAGATATTTCCCTGTCCCCATTTCTTTGTAGGGCACTTGTCCGACCCTTATCCCCATTTTCCTTCCTTTTGCAGACCTCTAGGACTTTCCAGGACTTTGTTACAGCAATTTTCAAAACTTTTATTAAATTACCAGAACCCCGGACCCGAACCCAGACTTTTTTTGAAAAGTCCGGGTTCGGGTCCGGGTCCCGGACACCCAAAAGTTCGGTACGGACCCGAACTTTACAGTTCGGGTTCACTCAACTCTAGTCATATTATAATTTTTTTGAAAAAAAAATTGTTCATATGTTTCACATAATGTGTGTGCACTGTGCGGGGCGCCGGACCAATGGGTGTCTATTAGTTCCACAAATGTGATGTGAGCATGTGATTTCAGGCTGAGGCTCTAATCGGCTTGATTCAGGTTGTCCTCGGGACACAGAGCACTGTGCCCCGAACACTCCCACTTTTGATTTTAGCGACCAATTTTCGTCATTGCGTCACTTGCGGTTTCCTGCTTCTCATCCCGTGGAGACGATACTGCTGGGGAAAGTGCTGAGCAAGGTACGGTGGAGGGGGATTGCATTGTCTGTGTGATTGCTGCAATATTACTGGATCTCTGTATGTACAGTATGTGAGTGTGAGCCTGGAAGGGTTTTCTTGCACCCCCCAAAATAATTTTTAGCACCAGCCGCCACTGTGACCAACCCCTGTTTTTAATGCATAATGTTAGACGGGACAATTTGGTTGGTTGCGGGCTGATCAGTAAGTTGAGCTGGGAATTATAGATGAGGCAGTGGTCATTTGTTTTTGTATCAGGGGACAAGCTTTCCAAAGAAAATGAACTGTAAGACTTTGGATATTTTTTTATGCAGTGGTGTTAAAAAGAAAGTCTATTTGGGCTTTAGCTCTCCAAAAATAAAATATATTTTCCATTTTAATTCTTATTATATATGGATGATGTGAGCTGAGTGTTCCTCTCAAACAAAACCGGAATTTGTCTTTACGAGTTTTCTCTTATTTTATCTTGGTGATGTATTGACTTTAGATATAGTAGAAGATATAAAACCAGAGATAGACTCTCCGTGTCTCAGCATTCATCCCACTTCTCTGCAGTGGAAGCGTACAGTCCTGTTAATGGACTAAGACGTTGTCACTGACCTACATCCAGAAGTACAGTCATGATTCATAAGTTAGCATTCCCATCTGCTCCCAAGAATAATGTCATTTAGTCTGATTTCCAGTGTCAGGGGCTGTTAAGCCGTTTTGTTAGGGGAATTATATTCTGTCACCAAGATGTCAGATTTATCCTACAGTTAATATGCCCATTGATCAAAATATAACACAGGAAAGGGATTTCTGCCTTGAATTCTGCCATTAAGCTGCGGTTTGATCTATCCTTTTATGTGGTAGGTGTCTAGTTGTGAGAACTATTCAAACAGAAAAAAATAAATAAAATATAACTATTGAATTGCAGAATTTTTTTTTTTAAATGTACATGTCCTATGTATACTATATCCTTAATGGATTTTTTTTGTCTTTGCAGAAATTTGAGATACTGAGTACTGTATATCTAAAAAAAAAAAAAACTGAATTGCAAAAAAAAATTAGATATGTGTATGTCCTATGTATACTGTGTCCTTCATTGGATGTCTTTTTCTTTGCAGACAATTGAGATTTAAGTATATCTAAAATAAAAAAAAAATACTGAATAGGGATGGGCCAAATGGACCCCTGTTCGGTTCGCACCAGAACTTTCGAACACCGCGAAAGTTCGGACCCGAATAACGAACCCCATTAAAGTCAATGGGACCCAAATGTCAAAAATCAAAAGTGCCCATTTTGAAGGCTTATATGCAAGTAACTAGGAATACAATGGTTATAGGGGTTCGGGTCCTGCCCTGGGGGGACATGTATCAATAAAAGAAAAACTTTGTGAAAAACGTCATTTTTAAATGAGCAGTGATTTTTTTGTTTTTTAAAGTAAAAGCAAAAAAATGAAAAATTCCTTCCAATATAGTGCCCGGGGGGTCCCCTTAGTCTACCTGTAAAGTGGCAGATCTGTACCATGTCTAGAATCTGCTGCAGCAATAATTGCATTTATAAAGCCAAAAAAATTACATTTTCCATGCAAGCTGCCTTTATTTTGCTCAGCAACAGCTGGGAGCCAGTGTGTATGATGTGGCCACATTGTAGGGCAATGGGAACAAGATTATATATTTTTTTGGATAAATTCTGGTGTCGCTTTGACTTTGGATAGAAGTAACGGGTGCGTAAAAATTGGGCTTTGGGTGTCGGTGGTGCCTGCACACCATAACCCTATAGAGGTGCTCTTCATGAAGACAAGAATTAGCCTTTCTGTAAAAACAATTGCAATGATATGCACCTGTCAAACAGGTGCAGAAAAATTGGTCTTTGGTTGTCGGTGGCGCCTTCCCACCGTAGCCCTATAGAGGTGCTCTTGATGAAGGCAAAAAAAATTGCAATGATATGCACCTGTCAAACAGGTGCTGAAAATTGGTCTTTGGGTGTTAATTGTGCCCATGAAACCTATACCAAAAATATTCTTCCAGATGAAATAATTGAACACCCTCAAAGCTAAGCAGCCTCGAAGTCCTGCAGATTCCACATCCCAAAAACACTTAATCAGTGACATCAGCATCAGGGGCTTCAGAGCTGGTAATCCAGGACTGATTCATTTTTATAGAAATCAAACGGTCCACGGAATCTGTGGACAGACGCGTTCTATGATCAGTAATGAAACCTCCCGCAGCACTGAATGCCCGTTCTGAAAGCACGCTGGATGCAGGGCAGCCCAACAACTCAATAGCATACTGGACAAGTTCTGGCCAGTGGTCTATTCTCATGACCCAGTAAGCCAGTGCATCGTCAACTGGAAAGCTGCCCATCTCTGTTTTGGCCCTGAGGTAATCGTCCACCATGTGACACAGGCGCTGCTGATGGGATGTGGAAGCTTAAAGCCCTGGATGGTGAGAACTAAAAAAATTCCAAAATGCATCACTTATGTGGACGCCTTCTCCAACGCTCCTCTCTTGACAAACAGAAGACTCAAAACTATGTTTTCCACGACACTGTAACCTACTGGAGTCAGGAAAAATGTTCAATAAAATCCTCTTTAACGTGTCCTCAAGAGATTTTATCTTCTGCACTCTCTGTGGGGACAAGATGAGTTCTGGGACCTTCCCCTTATAGCGGTGGTCAAGGGGGGTTGCCAACCGGTAATGATCATTTTCCTTTATGCCACGTATTCTTGGGTCCTTTCGCAGGCTTTGAAGCATGAGGTTGCCAATGCGCCTCAAATTTGCTGAGGCTTGAGAAGCAGACTCCTCGGAGTCACTCAAGATGACAACATCTGGAACTTCCTCCTTCCAGCCATGTACTACTCCCAAGGGTCCTGGGGTTGGAAAGCCATCGCTTACAGATTGATGCATGTCTTCCTCTTCTTCAAAGCCTATGGAAATGCCAGAATCCTCATCCTACTCCCCTCTCTCCTCCTGTGTGTTCTGTGACATAGGAATGATGGTGTCTGGATAAAGTGGGCCTTGAGAGGAAAGGAAGTCCACCTCTTCCTCCTGCTGCTCTGCCTCCAGTGCCCTGTCCATAATGCCACGCAGAGTCTGCTCCAGCAGGAACACAACAGGGATTGTGTCACTGATGCATGCACTGTCACGGCTCACCATCCTTGTGGCCTCCTCAAATGGTGACAGTACAGTGCATGCATCCTTAATGATCAGCCATTGGCGTGGGAAAAAAAAGTTGACAGTCCTCTGCTGCATGTATAGCCACTGCAGCATTGCCAAAGTCCAGTTCCACCTGGTGGGCATGTCACAAATCAGGCAGTTTATGGGCAGGTGGAATTCCCACTGAATTTCAGCCACACTAACTGGCTGTGTATGACCGCCTAAAATGGCTACAGACTCTTCTGGCTAGCTTTAGCACATCTTCCAACCCTGGTATATATATTTAGGAATTGCTGCACCACCAAATTGAGGACATGTGCCAGGCATGGCACATGTGTCAACTTTCCCTGTCTAAGCGCGGACAGGAGGTTTGAGCCATTATTGCACACCACCATTCCTGGCTCCAGCTGGCATGGTGTGAACAACCTCTGGGCCTGTCCCTACGGAGCTGCAAGAATCTCTGCTCCGGTGTGGTTCCTGTCCCCTAGACACACCAGCTGAATCACTGCATGGCACCTTTTAGCCTGACTCATGGAGTAGCCCTTTGAACGCTTAGGGGATGCCTGATGTTCATAGGACAATTCTGCAGAGGAGGGCATGGAGGTGGTGGAGGAGGAGGAGGGGGTAGAGCTCACAGGTCTGGCATCATCACCACCAGCTGTACGGAGACATGGGGGCACAACGAGCTGCAGCACCGAGCCCTGTCCTGCATCATTCTGAGTTGCAAGCAGCGTTACCCAGTGTGCTGTGAACAAAATATATCGTCCCTGCCAATGCTTGCTTGACCACATGTCAGCAGTAAGGTGGATATTACTGCTGACTGCATTGCCCAACAATGCCAGAACATTCCCTTCCACGTGATGATAGAGAGATGGAACGGCCTTATGTGAAAAGTAGTAGCGACTGGGAACCTGCCATTGTGGTACAGCACATTGTGCGAATTCACGGAAGGGGGCAGAATCCACTAGGATGAAAGGCAAAAGTTGGAGAGCCAACAGCTTTGACAAGCTTCCATTTAAATGCTGGGCATGTGGGTGGCAGGGACTGTATTTTTTTTCCGCTGCAGCAGATGGGACAGAGAAATTTGCTGGCTACAGTCTACAGCTGGCCTCCTTGGGGTCGTGCTGCCCCACCCTCAGTTTCCTCCTCTGCTCTATCTGGCACCCAAGTCACATCAGTGACCTCATCATCATTATCATCTCCATCTCCTCCATCTTCATCATCATCATTACCACTGGAGACAACTTGGCAATACGCTGTGGCTGGGGAAACATGAATGTCAATTTGTCTACCAGTGTTCTCCCCTCTCTCTAGGCTCATGTTCCTGTCATCCTCAACCTCAGAACCAACATCTGAATCCATTAATGGCTGGGCATTATCAAGGAGCAAGTGGCTGATGCTGTGGTCAAATAACCCAGCTGACTCCTCCATGGCTGATGTTGGGGCTATGGCAGGAATAGATGTGGATAATGAGGCAGGTTTATCCACTCTGGCCACTGCAGGGGACTGCACACGTATCTCAGATTGCGTGACAGAGGATGATGAGGATGAAGAAGGTTTAGTAAGCCAGTCCACCACCTCCATGCTGTGGCTGGATAGCATGGGCAAACTCACTAAACAGAGGAAATGATGCCCTGCCTGAGGACTGATCACCACGTTCACCTTTGCCTTTGGACACATTTGTTGCTGGCCCCCTTACAGTGCCAAGGGAACGTCTGCCTGTCCTTGTTGTCCTCCCAGACATTATTGGGAGGTAGGGAGCAGTGTATATTAGCAAATGTAAAGTGAAGTGGAAATCTGTACCTAGATACACTTTAATCAATGTAAAGTGGTGTGTGGTTACACAGATACACTATAATATACTGCAATATAATGTATCAAACGTACAGTGACGCACAGAACTATGAGGCGTTAAACTTGCAGTAATGCACACAGGAGTAAATGGTGTTAAACTGGCAGTAACGCACGCAAAACTATATGGCGTTAAACTGGCAGTAACGCACACAAGACTATATGGCATTAAACTGGAAGTGACGCACAAAGAATTATATGGTGTTAAACTGGCAGTAACACACACAGAATTATATGGCGTTAAACTGGCAGTAACGCACACAGAACTAAATGGCGTTAAACTGGCAGTAACGCACACATAAGTAAATGGCGTTAAACTTGCAGTAACGCACAAAACTATATGGCATTAAACTGGCAGTAACGCACACAAAACTATATTTACCTTAAAAAACAAAAAAAATGTAATTTTCTCTTTAACAAAAAAAAATCAGCCCTTTAAGGCCGTGAGGCAGGAGTGATGTTAGACATCATCTTGCCCTCACTTGACTTCCTGCCCTCCACTCGGCAAATACCGATCTCTCCGGTAAGCGGGGGGGCACCTCTCCCGCCACTTCTAAAAGAGATCTTGCAGCGAATGTATTTTGCAGACAACTGCCCACAGAGAAAGAGGATACCAGGGTGATTGGCATTTAGCTGCTGCCATAACAATGGTATTTAGTGTCAAAGTAATGACGTAAAGGTACTGTGGGCAGTCGTCATGGTTTAGCTCAATTGATAATCCCTATTTTCTGTATTGGACCCAACTAAGGGTTACTTGTTATCATATGTGCTATAGTTGTTCATAATGTACTTTATTTAGGGTTCCTCATACACCAGACTTTTAATGATGTTTTTAATAAATGGTATAATTATTAATGACATAAAATGTCTGATTACTTTAAGTAGGACCTGAAAAGATTCAAGCAATTTCTTATATAACTTTACTTTATTTACTTGGTAGGATGTCCAAAGATCTAAGTTCTCTATAGGCTCGCCTGGTAATTATATCCCTCAATCACTTGGAGCCTATTTATATGCTGCTGTTTCATAGCGTACAATAGCACTGGAGAAGAATTTGTGATCATACGGTGTAAAAAATATGCTGTGTGTTAGACACCGATCTTTGTATCTGCATAGAGGTGACTGCGGCGCACAGACTTGTCTGACTTTGCTCAGAAAGTATTTCCACTCTTTTTTTTTCCATGGAACTATAACAGGTCAAGACCTCTTCACTTTTGTTTTGCTTGCAAAGCTTTTTAGTAAGGTAGCATTACTGTTGACTTTTAACATTGTGTTTAAGGTACGCACCCCTTCAAATTAGAGGAAAACTTCCTGCATACAATTACCAGTCACTTTTTTGACTTTTCTGAGGCATTATTAATTCTCTTAAAAGCTATTTTCATTACCCTTCTGGTTTTATTTAGTGATAATGGATGACATTAGGGATGGATATGAAAAGTGACTTCGACGGCCTGCCTTCATTTTTATTCATGCCCCAATGATTACCGTCAACCTATGATTAATTCCAAGAAAGTTCTGGCTTCCACAGACTCATTTAAAACATTATCATTAATTCGTACAAGGGGTGGACACAACAACGGAGACAGCCAACAATATATTAATATTAGTATTTGTATGTATCAAGGATCTGATGAAGAGTGGGATCATTATATGCTTTTGATACACTTTCAAATAGGGATAACTTATACCTAAATCAGATATAGTTTATTTGTTAAAGCCTACGTTTAGTCAAAATGTTTTTTTTTTTTTCAACCAGCACTAGAGGCGGTAATTACATTCGATGCAAAGTGTCCCTTGTGCTGCTGGCTGGTCTCCTTCTTCTTTTTCTTCTCTGTCTAACAGGTGCGGCCCGTCCTTTAAGGACACACAGGCATCACCCCCCCCCTATTCATTTGTCCGGCCCCCATGCAGAATGCCGGATGCATGGATTCCAATGGAAGGGGTGTTTTTTTGAAGCACATAATTAGAGACAGAGGCTCTAATAGGCTTCAAAATAGGATGGACTCTGGGCGTAGAGCACTGCGAACCAAGCCCATCCTGTTGTGTGATAATATCGAATGAATAGAAGCGTTCCAATTGGCCACCAAGGAGGAGGGAGGAGACGGAAGCCGTCGTGGCACCCGCAGAGGATAGAAGGGGAAGCCGCCGCGATGCCCGTGAAAGAGAGAAGGAGAAGCTGCCGTGATGCCCATGAAGGAGAGAAGGGAAAGCTGCCTGTGCCCGGGTGAAGTTCTGCCCACCATAGATGGGATAACCCGACCGACCGACCAGACTGTCGGTACCACCAGCCGCCACTGCTATGTAATCTTCTGTTACATATACTGTATATAGTTACAGTTGTGCTCATAAGTTTACATACCCTGGCAGAATTTATAATTTCTTGGACATTTTTCAGAGAATATAAATGAGAACACAAAAACATTTCTTTCACTCATGGTTAGTAGTAAATAATAAGTGCAGCGCTATAGTGTGATCTTAAAGTGACGCGTTAAACAATAATGTTGCACAAGTAAATATACTTTTAAAGTGAATCGTGAATAAAAATGAAATGTCCAAGTATTTAAATAATAAACGAAAAAAAAAATTGTATATAGTCTGTATCGTAGTATTAATTATAGCAAAAAATATAAAAAATAGTGTGCAAAAATGCAGGGCAGGCCTGTCTAAAGTTTAAATAAAATCTCCTTGGCAGTCCCCTCTGGATTGACAATGTCCGCAGTAAAGATTCAGACAGTGATAACTGATTTAAAGTGGCAAGTGCTCAACTTAAATTGGGATGACACAACAATCCACAAACCTGCAATATATAAGCTTATCAGAAACTGGCAAGACACCAGCAAAGAGAAAGGAGTGAACCAAGGGATGTCCTCACTTGCTGGAAAACAAAAACCCCCACCAGTATACACAGGGTAGATTATTCACATCGTCCCATTTGTCAAAGGATGGTCTGCTCTCCATATCGGGGAAGATTACACCTCCCATGTACACACCATCATAGAATGAAGAAAAGAGGGCTCTCCATAGTGTAACACAGAATGAATAGGTTTATTAAAAGTGACTGAAAATACTTACATGAAAACGATAAAACTGAGCTCAGAAACCTTAAAAAACAATGCAGTGAATCGAGGGGAACAGGACCTAATGTGTTTAGTTTCCAAAAATGTCTTCAGCCCTTTGTGTCAACTTGTGTGCATGTTATCAGGCCAAAATCACCAGGGTATGTACACTTTTGATCAGGGTCATTTGGGTAGTTTCTGTTGTCATTATTATTTAAAAAGAGTAAACACAGTTGATTAATAATAAATGGTTTCAGCCAAACACTAACCATGAGTGAAAGAAATGTTTTTGTGTTCTCATTCATATTCTCTGAAAAATAGCCAAGAAATCATAAATTCTGCCAGGGTATGTAAACTTATGAGCACAACTGTATATAGCGCAGCTCCTAAGGAGCCACAGATAATCTTGGATCCCGAACTCCTGCACAGCTAGACACTCTGAATTTTCACAGGCACTCCAGAGACAGAGAACAGTCCATGACTTTGTTTTTGTTATTTATTAAGGGTTAGTATTGAGGGATAGGGATGGGAGGTTATGGGATGCTCACTTGACTTCAGCAAAACTTCAGGGACATTCTGTGTACAGCTGCAACCTTTTTCCAGCACACACTTGCTTGTTCCATTTATGTCACTCTGTGAGGACCTGAAAGGTTCCAGTCAAAAGTAGCAACGGCCCATTACAGGCAGAGTTTTGCAGTCCCTATGAATGTAGAACAGTAGAGTGACACGGCTTGCACTTTCACATCACTTCATCCCTGTGGTCACTGGTCCCAGCACCACCTCTTTGGGCCCTGCCAGCCCCCCTGGCTGCAGCATCCCCTTTCACTAGCTTTCCAGGCTAACTCTCCCCACCAGTCCTCCAGACTGACTCCTTAACAGCCTACCCAACTGACTCTCAGAAGATCTCTAGGGAGAGGCCAAAGACTTAAGCACACCGCTGTATTCAAGGGAGACTGACTACGTGTGGCAGCCTCCCCCCTTTTAAGTCCCCACAGTGTTACTCGTTCTGTCCTCTCTTGCTCCAGTGTCTCCAGTAAGGGCTTCCTCCCATGTGTTGTAGAAGGATCCTTCTAGCACCCAAGCGTGGCCCAAAGTCACCCCCCCAGACTAGGGGACACCTCTGAGGGCCACCGACAGTCTCCTTAGCACTGCATTTCCATCTTCCACCGACTACCCTACTGGCATGGCTCGTGACTATTTATGAGGTAAGCTCTGCCCCCTGCCAGCCCTTTACTGGGGATTGGCCAAGGCCTCATAAATATTCCAGGCAGCTCCTGCTAACCTCTTGCCCACTAGTTTTAGAACATTCTCCAATGTCCCAGAAACAGGGGAAAGCACCAGAGGAGCTGTTAGGATGAGTCACCCAGCCTTGGCTTACTGAACCCTGACCCAGATTCACAGCTCAAGCTTAGCACTGAGTTAACTAAATTTGCCTACACTAACACAAAGCCTACACAACTTCTAGCACACACTAGAGGGTGCTACAGTTACATAGCGATTAATTTACTAAAACTGAAGAGTGCAAAATCTAATGCAGCTGTGCATGGTAGCTGATCAGCTTCTAACCTCAGCTTGTTCAATCAAGATTTGAAAAAACCCTGGAAGCTGATTGGTTTCTATGCAGATCTGCACCAGGTTTTTCACTCTCCCAGCTTTAGTAAATCAACCCCATAGTTGATAAGGTTGAGTAAAGACCCCAATCCAGTTCAACCTGTGTGGGTGGGTATGCATGTTTATGTCAATACCATTTCCCATATCTCTGTATATTGCATTTGCTAAGATGCCTATCTACGAGATTTTTGTTACTATCAACACTTCCCGCTGACACCACAAATTGTGGAAGGGAGTCCCAGTAAAGGAACCTCTATGCAGTATAAGGTTAAACTGCTTCTCTTCCAATTTCATTGAGTGGCTATGTGTCTTCATAAGTTGTTGTAGAGGTTAACACAAAAGCTGGACATGTGACAGGCACTCAACAAGAGTGCTGACCATGCCTGCCCTTTCTCCCCCCCTCCTCTATTTATAGAAGCTTCAATCAATGAAGAGTGCTCTATGAATGGAGGATGGGAGAATGAATCAAAGGTCCACCTCCTCCATTCACAGAGCACTTTTTATTTATGAATGCTTTTATGAATTGAGAATGAGTGACAGAAAGGTTGGGCATAGTGGGCACTACATATCATTTTTGGAGTCTGTGAGTCACCATAGTGCCTCTTTACTGATAAAGTCTGAATAATTTGGCACATGCTGTTATTTTTTTTAAATTGGCTCCTGCATTTATACAGTACATTACATTGTTGCATTGTTAGAGCCTTTACATGTACGGCAATAAAGGAATTATTCTGGTACCACAGTGGAAGTGTTTCCTGCTGTCCTCGATGAACAGGGGCAACATCTCTGGAGATCCCGAGAAGCCCGCAAACAGTCTCAGTGGATCTTAGAGTAAAGATAATTAACTGGAAGTATTCATACCATAGGGGGCATGGGGACCAAATGTTGACGGCATGAAACAAGATCTCTAAATAATGATGGCGGCATGAAAAAGGATCTCAGAATAATGATGACGGCATGGAACAAGATCTCTAAGTAGTTAAAAGGAAATTGAAACACAATTCTCTACATTATTAAACTCGGTATCATTGGCTCCTGTTGCTGTCAATCAAATGTTATGATGAGGGAGCAGAGGGGGGCAGAGCGAAGCCCCATTTTCTGTGTCTATGAATGCAGACAGCGGGGCTCAGGAGCGAGCCCGCATTAGTACCCCCCTCTAGCAAGTGGCTTGCTTGGGGGATACTTGAAGGCAGGGGGAGCCAGAAGCACCAACAGGGGACCCCTGAAGGGGAGGATCAGAGGTGCTTTGTGCAAAATCATTGCACAGAGCAGGTAAGTATGCAATGTGTGTTATTTAGCAAAAAAAAATAATGGCTGTACTTCTCCTGTGGATCACCTGTTTTTGGATCACCTGGATGACCTGTTTTCAGCAGACAGCGGGCTGAAGCCACTGTCAGCTGATGTCACAGAGCCGGTCCAGGCTCGGGCAAGATCGTGACAATGAAGTAGGGATCTGCCCACATGCCTGGACATGCCGCTCCCGCCCCTCCTCAGCCCAGCACTCCAGTGAGAGAAGAGGGGCAGAGCAGAGCAGTGACTGACAGTCACCAGCCTGAAAACTGAGTAACCAAATACTACCGATCAATTGGTGGCATTTGATCATTCAGTTCTTAGCCTTATGGCCCGTACACACGGTACGATTATCGGCCAAAAGCGGTCGTACAACAGCCTGTTGTCCGATAATCCAACCGTTAGTACGCACGATTCAACAGCCAATTTCCAATTATCATCCAACAGAAGTTGCCTGAGAAGACTAGAAAACTTTTGTTGGCCAACCAGGAGTAGGCCAATTTTCAGCTCATGTGTACAGAAGTTGGCCCAACAAAAGTTGGAAGTGCAAACACTCATGCTCGGAATCCAGGAAGTGTTCGGTCATGTAAAGCTGCGTCCGCAATTCACAATTCACATTCACCTGAACTTCCTCTTTATACGCTCGTAGCACGTCACTACGTTCGGCTTTGTTGGACGATTACTTGATTACCGCCAGTACGCTAGAAAAAACTACGGACAGCCAATTAGAACGTGCAGTCGTACGACAATCGGCGCATGTGTACAAGGGTTTAGTCTTAGGCTACTTTCACACTGAGGCGTTTGAAAAACGCGTGCAAAACATCAATCGTTAGTACTGTGTTTTTGCCGCGTTTTTCACGCGTTAACGCTATAATTAGTGCTAACGCCCAGGCGTTTTTCATGCACTTTCCAATCGCTTTCCAATCACTTTTGAAGCGCTAGCATTAAATAAATAGCAAATCCACCTACATTACATCCTGTTTACTTCCTGGTATTTTGACCTTTCCACAAAGTCTTGCTGGCACTTTTAACGCGCTTTTAAAGCACTTTACATTCATTTCAATGCATATGGGCGTTTTTAATGCGCTATTTTTAGCGCTCAGAATAAGCATAAAAAATCATGCTTGCAGGACTTTTTTAAACGTGGCTCCAGCACGACGCCCCAGTGTGAATTGGTACATTGGAATTAATGGGCAGCATTTTAGAAGCGCTATTTTTAGCGCAAAAACGCTAGGAGAGCGCCTCGGTGTGAAAGGGGCCTTAGTTTCGGACCGATGTTGCATTCACCTAGGTAAGTATGATTCTATAATTTAAAAATGTCAATACTTCTCTTTTAACTAATAACAACCTGCGGGCAGGCAGCTCTTTATTGAAAAAAAGACATAGCATAACAAATACTTACCTACCCGTCTGTGTTTGATCTTCTATTGAATGCACTCTGGGATGATGTTATTCCCTGACGGTCCAATCAAGACCGAAAAATCCAGCACCTGGGAGTAGCTGGAGAGAAGATGACAGCAGATAGTGAGGGTTTTGGATTTTGCATTTCTGGAATAAGGAAAGAGGTGAGTATTTCTAGATGCTTACTTCTGCTTTTAGAAACCCTGGCTTAGACTGGTCACACAGTTGTAAATTTCTTTCTTTCAGCCTGTGGAGTGAATAAAAGAAATCTAACAGATTCCTCCACATATGCTAAATAGCATGGATGGACAAAACTTGGCAGCAGCTACCATAATGCTCAAACAGTTGTATGCATCTGATTGGATGCAGTCATCATTTGGGCAAAAATTTTCAAACAGGCTCCTTTGACAAAAATTATGGATTTTTTTTTTGTTTGTTTTTTTTAAATCTGCGGTGGTGCAAAAACCTAAAAATGAAAAAACCATTAAGTGAACAAAAAACGTTCATGTGAGACACACACTAAAAAGTGCACTTAAGTGTATGGTTTGTCCACCCCCGAAGTGGAAGGACCTTTCCCTGAGCCCCCCTGGGGCACAAGGCTCCTGACGGGGACATAGGGTTCCATTGGTCTGCCTAGCCAGAAAGCCTGGTGGACCCCGTCTTGTAGGTCAGCTGAAGCCAACCATCGAATACTAGATCAAGGGGCTCTCCTGAAGAGAGAGACACCCCCCTCACCCCCTAGGGGCAGTTGAGGAAGGAACCAGAAGGCCGCACATCCTCCCTATAGACATCAGGGTAACCATGAGGGCTCACAACCTTCATCTGAGAAAAAAAAAACACACACAAAAGTGAAAGAGTGACAAACAGTGGAGAAAAATAAATTAGGGGTCTTGCTTGTGCACTGGCCGGGCCCTGCTTTTGCCAAGCAGGGCCAGCAGGCTCACTTACTGGCTAACTTTAGAGTACACTTGTATTCAATGGAGAGATTTACTAAAAGTTGTGCACACAGAATAGGGTACAGCTGTGCATCATAACCACTCAGCTTCTAGGTTTTAGCCTTCGTTCACACTGAACGCGGCTTTAAAATCGCGTGAATTTGCACGATTTCAAAGCCCCATTATAGTCTGACTTCGGGGGGGGGTTTGAAAGACATCTGTGTGGGTTCGTGCACAGATGTCTGTTGAAGTTGCCCCCCGGAGATAGATAGATAGGTAGATAGATATATACATACATGCACATAGATTTTTGGACATCCCAATACTATTCACGTTTATTTTTCTATGGTCATTTAATGCAAAAAATCAAGCTGAGCATTTCTCTGCAGTAGCAATGAAAGAAAGGAAGATAACACAGACCTTCTTTAGATGCCATAAATCTTGGTGATTGTCACCCATGTTCTCCTCGGAGATAACAAGGTCAGATTTGAGCCTTAATTTCTTTTGCCATCATTCCTGCTGTCAGCCGCGTTGTGCCATATATGGAAACATAAGGGAGCCACGAATAAGCTGGACAGATAAAAGGATCTAAGGCCATTGCTAAGCAGATAATCATACAGTGCTTGTAATGATTAAACAGCTAGGTAAGTGGTCATTCTATTAAGTTTCAGATGGTATAAATGTAATGAAAAAGAAATCCTTTTTAATTCATTCCTGCAGACCTGTTCTGCAAGTCATTCGATTTATATTATGAAATAGAAGGACAT
The DNA here is from genome assembly GCA_018402905.1 of Glandirana rugosa. NCBI lineage: Eukaryota > Metazoa > Chordata > Amphibia > Anura > Ranidae > Glandirana > Glandirana rugosa. The sequence continues at coordinate 773,037 of BLSH010517591.1, read as the reverse complement.
TTCCATGAATTAAATAAAGTAGAAAAGCGGACATATATGGTGCAATATAAACAAAAAACAATCTTTATTTGAGTAGCGCACCCCCTTAGGAGCCGCAGATGAACTGGGATCCCCCACTCCTGCACAGCCAGGCACACCAAATTTTCACAGGCACTCCAGAGTCAGAGAACAGTCTGTGACTGTATTTTTGTGTTTTATTAGGAGGTTTCAACTTGGATAGGGGTGAGAGGTTATAAGATGCCCCACTTGGCTTCAACAAAATTTCAGCAACAACTTCAGGGACATCTTTCTATATACAGTCTCCTTTACTCTCCTCCAGCACTTCACTTTCTTGCAGTCTCCAGCTCAATCAATGTTAATGGATCTAACAAACTCTGTCAGATTTGAGCAATGGCCCTTTTCAGGCAGGAACCCGAGGCCCCTTGTTGTGTAGCAGGATACAGTGATCAGCTTGTACTTCTTCTCCTGAGGCTACTGATCCCAGCACCACCCACCTGGCTAAAACTGTCCCTTTCACTAGCCCCCCAGGCTAACTTTCCTCTCCAGTCCTCCAGACTGACTTTTCACCAGCCCACACGGCTGACTCCAGGAAGGGCTTCCTCCATGTGTTGTGGCAGGATTCTTCCAGCACCCGAGCCCTGGCTCAAGGTCACCCCCCAGACTAGGGAGCACCCCTGAGGGCCACCGACAGCTTCCTCAGCACTATAACTCCATCTTACATCCGACTGCCCCTGCTAGCATGGCTCATGCCTAGTTATGAGGTAAGCTCTGCCCCCTGCCAACCCACCCCTGGAGATTGGCTGAGGCCTCATAAATATTCCAGACAGCTCCTTCTAACCTTCTGCCCACCAGCTCTAGAACATTCTCCAATGTCCCAGAAACAGGGGGAGACACCACAGGAGCTGTCAGGATGAGTCATTCATCTCTGAGTCACTGAACCCTGACCCAAATTCACAGCTCAAGCTTAGCCTTGCGCCAAATAAATTTACCTACACTACAAACCTATGCTACATCTAGCACACACACTAGAGGGTGCTACATTTGTATAAATTTAGCACAATTTAGCAGGACTGAAAGTAGTCTTGTACACAGCCACAGTCACTATGCAGGAATGGCAGTACCATGGCCAGCGGTTCTGTAATAGATGATCAGATCCTCTACATCAAGAACACTATGGTTCCTCTAGAGGTTGCTGGGGGGTTTCTAGCTTTTTCTGATTGACTCCCCATTTGATGGTGCCTGTATAGTTCTGGGGTCAATGCCACTTGGCATGAAACCAAGGATCTTTTCACTATCTGTAAAGGGGATATTTTCATTACTAGACACCAATGTAAAGGGGCATTTTTTTCAACCGAAAACCAATGAACTATTTTTTTTTCAAGGGTTCCCAGAGACCTAAAAATGATTCCAAAGGTTACTCTGGGGTAAAAAGGTTGCTCTACATCATCATAGCCAACAGACTGTTGAAAGATACCACACACACCCACATCTCACATTATCACCTATGACAGGGTGTTTAGTAGTGGCCAGCCTGCATCCTCTGACTGGATGTGGTGGGGAGTGTGATGTCTCAACTTTACCTCTACACTTTGTCCAATGAGAGACTGCTTTGCATTAATTGAGAAAATGCAAAGCATTCTCTGAATGGTGTCCATGTCAAATGGCGGACCTCCTGTGTTCACGATGCAGCAGAGCAGCCGCTTGGCACAAGACCCGGAAGCTAGTGGCAATTACTGGAGTAGCGGTGTCTGCCACAGTGATATTCATCTACTAAAGCAGGGGTCCCCAACACCCAGTGCTGGTCCATGGCCTGTTGATCACCGGTCCACGCAGTAGAAGGTAAGCGACAACCGCAGTCCACACAGTCCCATTACAGACAGCGGTCACCGCTCACCTCATGCTGTGTGGCCATACCCGTGTGTCCTTTCCCGGCTCCTCTGCCCACCAAGCGGACAATGTCATCCTATCAGCAGGGCAGGAGGAGCTGCAGATCAGAATGGATTGCTCCTCCAAGCCATTGCCCTGCTGATAAGATGACATCGTCAGGTGAGCAGGGGAGCCGGGAGAGGACACACTGACTGATCACAACCTCTGCCCTACCAAAGCTATATCCCCCAACCCATCCTCCAACCCCCCAGCACTGCCACTCCTGTACCTGGGAAAACTGGCTGCCATGAAACCAGTCTCTGGTTTCAAAAAGGTTGGGGGACGGCTGTTCTAAAGGGATCCAACACGTATGGTACATGCATAGCTACATTGGTCCAAGTTGCACAAGGCATTCACTTGTGTGGGCAATTGTATGTGCCACCTATGGATCTTCAAGCTCAGGAAAGCACCAGGGATTTTACACTAGAGAACACTGTTGTTTCTAGATGTGTATGAGGCCTAAGGGCTATGAGAAAGCTGTTCAAAGTTTGTTAAAAGCTTTGTAAATGCTTATTGATTATGTTACTCTTCAGCATAGTAGTTGAGACAAAAAATGAAAGGTAAGTTAAAAAAATGTTGTATCTTTAGTGCTTAATAAAAATATATATATATATAGCTTAAACGTGGCTGTTTTACTATGTTAGAACTTGGCAGTACAAGCGTTGGACACACTAATATCTATCTATCATTTGTAGACATTACAGTATAAGCTAAATATGACATCGATTGGCCTAAAGCAATAACATACAACTTACTAATTCTGGCAAGCTGGAAATTCCAATGAATGATTTACTTGCTTTAACAGTTGAATGAAATTAGGAGTGTATTAGTAAGTCATTTTCTTGCTGCTGATAGAGCCGTAATTATAAAATGATGTTCTTTGGGTTTTTTTTTATTATCCTCTTCCTCTCCTGCCAGATTCTCTTACTGCACTGCTGGCAAATGAAACTGGCACAAGTCGCTAAAGTATTGGCCTTTAACTGCCTGGCAACTCTCTAACACAGAGATATCTGCCAGATCAGCATCAGAACAGCTGATTAGTAGGTTGTGTTATTGGCCAGTTGTTAATTAAATGTGGAAACCAACAAGGTCATATTTTCTGGCACATATTGTAGATGTAGTGACAAGCACAGGAGTTTTAAATATTGTAATATGAGAAAATTAAATGTAAAGTGGTGCAGAGATTATATATTTGGCTCCTGCACATAAATGTCAAAAGGGAACAGTTCATGTACCTTTTTACCCCAATAAGGATTACACTGTGGTGGCTGGTTTAAAGAAAAAAAGTTATTGGTTTTGTTACAAATTGAGCATACACTGACACATTGGCTCCTGAGTCTCCTGGCAGGAAGTGAAGTCCCTACCCTCCTTACCCCTCTTCCCCATTTTCATCTATTCCACCTCTGCACCATTGCTTCTCAACATCCAACATCCTTCTGCCTAACCTCCGGCATCCAAACACAACCACACTGCCTCCCAAAAGGAGAAAGGGTGAACCAAAACATACATATAACAAATAAACCTGACATAATGAATATACTGTAAATACATACAACATAAATATTAGCAGTGTTACAATAAATACAATATTAGATCCAATTGTTTAAACATTTTTTACATCTTAGAAATACTTATAAACCATAAGAACAAATACAAATACATCCAAAATGATTGGAAACAAGGATCCTAGTAAGGATCATCTGGTTTAAAGTGTTACTAAACCCACAACAGTAAAGTCAGTCTGTATATGCAGTAAAGCATGCTTGTTATACTCTCTGTGGAACCTAAGAGGTTAATCCTCTGCATTGTGTAAAAAGGCTGTTTGATTGTTTATGCACAGATCCTTACCTTCTTGCATTGTCCCCAAAACATGTCTGGATAAGACAGAGTTAGTGGAGTCAAGCTGCACATACTCATTTTGGTGTGTATTGCTAGAGATTTTTCTTTTTTTTTTTTTGGAGAGAGTGCATGTGATCAGCACAGGGCCAATCAGCACTGTCCAGACAGAGGGTCAGGGGTCCTGCATCCTTATAGGACAGCCAGTGCAGTATGATAACTCCTCCTACAAGCTTTAACATGGTTGTAAACCCTGGGGAAAAAACCTGCAAGACAAAGGCATAAAGAGCTAGCATGCATCGCATACTAGCTCATTATGAAATACTCCCCTTAGATTGATGCTTTTGCAGCGGTCCCCGCACACTGCTGTGACCGGTGGCATGTCTCCAGGAGCTTCTTCTGGGCTCGCGGGCTCCAGCCAATCACAGCGCGGCCTCCAGCGCTGTGATTGGCCCGGAGCTGCGATGATGTCACGCATGCGCGCGGGAGCTGCCGGTCTCAGCACACATACTGAAGAAATGGCATCCTTGGGCCGTTTCTTCAGTGCGCATGTGCCATACACCCCTTACATTTTTGGAAGTATTTTATTATATCTTTTCATGTGAGAACACTGAAGAAATGACACTTTGCTACAATGTAAAGTAGTGAGTGTACAGCTTGTAAAACAGTGTAAATTAGCTGCCCCCTCAAAATAACTCAACACACAGCCATTAATGTCTAAACCACTTGCAACAAATGTGAGTACACCCCTAAGTCAAAATGTCCAAATTAGGCCCAATTAGCCATTTCCCTCCCCAGTGTCATGTGACTTGTTAGTGTTATAAGGTCTCAGGTGTAAATGGGGAGCAGGTGTAATAAATTAGATGTTATCACTCTCACTCTCTCATACTAGTCACTGGAAGTTCAACATGGCACCTCATGGCAAAGAACTCTCTGAGGATCTGAAAAAAAGAATTATTGCTCTACATAAAGATGGCCTAGGCTATAAGAAGATTGCCAAGACGCTGGAACTGAGCTGCAGCATGGTGGCCAAGACCATACAGTGGTTTAACAGGACAGGTTCCACTCAGAACAGGCCTCGCCATGGTCGACCAAAGAAGTTGAGTGCACATGCTCAACGTCATATCCAGAGGTTGTCTTTGGGAAATAGACATATGAGTGCTGCCAGCATTGCTGCAGAGGTTGAAGGGGTGGGGGGCCAGCCTATCAGTGCTCAGACCATACATCACACACTGCATCAAATTGGTATGCATGGCTGTCATCCCAGAAGGAAGCCTCTTCTAAAGATGATTCTCAAGAAAGCCTGCAAACAGTTTGCTGAAGACAAGCAGACTAAGGACATAGATTACTGGAACCATGTCCTGTGGTCTGATGAGACCAAGATAAACTTATTTGGTTCAGATGGTGTCACGCGTGTGTGGTAGCAATCAGGTGAGGAGAACAAAGACAAGTGTATCTTGCCTAGCAAGCATGGTGGTGGGAGTGTCATGGTCTGGGGCTGCATGAGTGCTGCCGGCACTGGGGAGCTACAGTTAGATAAAGGAACCATGAATGCCAACATGTACTGTGATATACTGGAGCAGGGCATGATCCCCTCCCTTCTGAGACTGAGCCACAGGGCAGTATTCTAACATGATAACGACCCCAAACACACCTCCAAGATGACTACTGCCTTACTAAAGAAGCTGAGGGTAAAGGTGATGGACTGGCCAAGCATGTTTCCAGACCTAAACCCTATTGAGCATCTGTGGGGCATCCTCAAACGGAAAGTGGAGGAGCGCAAGTTCTCTAACATCCACCAGCTTCGTGATGTCATCATGGAGGAGTGGAAGAGAACTCCTGTGGCAACCTGTGAAGCTCTGGTCAACTCCATGCCCAAGAGGGTTAAGGCAGTGCTGGAAAATAATAGTGGCCACACAAAATATTGACACTTTGGGGCAATTTGAACATTTTCACTTGGGGTGTACTCACTTTTGTTGCTAGCGGTTTAGACTTTAAAGTGGTAGTAAACCCTCCGATCATTTTCAGCCAAGGAAGCTGCCATCTTGGCCTCTGTTTAATCTACAACTGCCATGATGCTGCACATGTGTTCAGCTATGACACCAGCCATTGGATGGTTTGACAGTTGGGTTTAGAGCACAACCAATGGGAGTGTTACATTTCTGGCACATGCCGGAAACGTAACTGGTTTTTAAACTGATAAATTGATGGGTCTACTACCGCTTTAATGGCTGTGTGTTGAGTTATTTTGAGGGGACAGCAAATTAACACTGTTATACAAGCTGTACACTCACTACTTTACATTGTAGCAAAGTGTAATTTCTTCAGTGTTGTCACAAGAAAAGTTAAAATATTTACAGAAATGTGAGGGGTGTACTCAATTTTGTGAGATACTGTATTTCCATTTTGGAGTCCCTATATATTTCCTCCCTTCCAATCCATTGGGAGCTTGAAGTTATTGTCGGGGTTTGTTCACAGGTTTATATATGAAATAGGACGATGAATTTGAATATTATCATTTTCATCTATTATATTTAATCATTATCATTATATGTATATGTGCGGGTCACACCTATTGCACATGATATTTAGCGTAGCCCTATTTGATTTTTGTTTGGTATTCTACCCTACCAGGGCCTATAGGCACAATTAATTACTTGCTCAGACTTATGCGGGTGGTTACTCATACCGCAAAAAGCATCTAGCGCAGCCTATATAAATTGTTTATTGTTGTACCTGATTGTGGGTTGAGGTTGCAGCTCTTTCTTCTTGCTTGCCCTCAGTGCGGTATACATCTAACCAAAGTCCAAAAAAAAACCTTTAAAATCAGGGTTATATAAACTCAGTTCCGTGATGAGTGAATATACAAATTGTGCCAATATTCATAAAGCAATCCAGGTGAAAACAGTGTTCAAACTCATCCCCTCACTGCATGCATGCGTCTCTTACCAGAGATTGTGGATCACTGATAATAGAGATCACACTCGCTTGTTTAAAATCCAAGGGACACAGCGGCCAGGCTGGGGAAGAGGTCTGTGAACCGACAATCAAGATCGTGACTCTATAGTAGCCAACATGCAGAGATCCGATAGCAATGACTCCCGGTATGTGTGGAAAGAAGAGGAGAGCCTCGTAGTGTAATACATTTATAAGAAATGTATTTATAAGATCAGCATGCACTTACATTTAGGCAGCTTTACATCAGCATAAAAACAAACACAGCGGAGGTCAGCACCAGCCTGCCCATGCAGAATGACTTCACAAATATGGCTCCGACCGATGCGTTTCCCCATAACAGACTTCGACTGGGAAAGGAGACTCATCTGGGACGTCAACTACCAGCATTTAAAAGCATATAGATGCAGGCTGCTCCGGAAGCCACAATTATCTATGTGTCCATATCTGTGTCACCATTAGTTTTATATAGTGCACACAAATTCAATACTTGTAATCAATATTTGAGACAAGTATTTATGCTTTAAAAGTGATCATCAGATGACTATAAAAAAACTAACACAAATTTGTTAAAATGCAGTAAAAATGATAATTTAAAAACAAAATAATATTTTTTATTTTTTTCATAGGACACATAAAAAGGACTAACCGGTTCTAGGGCCATCAAGCACATTTCTTAAATACTTATTCACTAATTGTACAACAAATGTAGGAAGAAAAATTCATATATATAAAAAAAAAGTATATTATGTAAAAATTGCTATAGGAAAAAAAGAACAACTAAAATTAGATACACGGACCCATTTTAAATTGATAAATCTATTATAATTCAGAATCACCAAATTAGAGGGACTCTAATACGATTAGGACCATTTCCTTTTCATCACAGACCACCCAACGTACATACCCGATAGAGGAATTTATCACAAGTGGTACTAGGGGTGTCAGTTATCTTCTGAGGTGCCCGTATGGGTTCCAATATGTTGGCAGAACCACACGGGCACTCAATAGCTGAACATCTTACATACATACAAAAAGGGTTCATAGGGCACAGTGTGTTCAATCACTTTCATCAATGCCATAATAGAAATCAAGCCCTTTTACAGGTTGTGGGCATTGAAAATTTCACACCCCACTGGAGGGGGAGCAATTTAAAAAATCCATATCCCATTGTGAAACACAATGGATTTATTGCCTACCTATAGACCGTCAGGATTGGACATAGAGTGGAATATTAACTGTTCCATTGATAACAGTTAATTTTCTTTCCAGTGATCCATTTGGGGGTTTCTCTACTTATAGGATAACCTACTATTGTTTAGATTGCTTGCCCTGTGATACGTTGCACCTGGCAAGTGATTCTGAATTATAATAGATTTATACATTTTAAACGGGTCTGTATTTCCAGTTTTAGTTGTTCTTTTTTTCCTATACCAATTTTTACATAATATATATGTTTTTTATATATACAAAATTGTCTTCCTATATTTGTTGTACATTAGTAAATAAGTACTTAGGGAATGTTTGGTTCGCACCAGAACTTTCAAACATCGAGAAAGTTATGCTGATGTAAAGCTGCCTAAATGTAAGTGTATACTGATCTTATAAATACATTTCTTATGAACGTGTTACACTACGAGGCTCTCCTCTTCTCTCCAAACATACCGGGAGTCACTGCTATTGGATCTCTGCATATTTGCTACTATAGAGTCACGATCTTGATTGTCAGTTCACAGACCTCTTCCCCAGATTGGCCGCTGTGTCCCTTGGATTTCAAACAAGCGAGTGTAATCTCTATTATCTGAGATCCACAATCTTTGATAAGAGGCACATGCATGCGGTGAGTTGGAAGTCCACAAAATGTTGGAGATCTCTGTATGTATCACAGGTAAAGAACTATGTTCCTCCATATTGGTCTATCAATTACATTTGTAGGACCGTACCTCCATTAATGGTCATATGGGTAGTGCTCAACCTTGTACTGTTGAGGGTGCTTGTTTTGTTTATTTGTTTTATATGTTTGGTTTTAACAATATTTTGTAATAAAGTATATATTTTATACTATCCTTGTCTTTTTTTGTGCCCACAAAGTCCTGCCTCTTTTTTGAAGGGAGTTCCCTCTCTTTCAAACCTTATACTTATCCATTGGATGTTGGCATGGTGGGGGTCCTCCCTTTTCTATGAATATTGACACAATTTGTATATTCACTCATCACAGAACTGGCTGTATATAACCCTCTTTTTAATGTTTTTTTTTTGGATTTGTTTATGGACATTTTTTGAGAAACACTATATTTTATTTTATTTTAATTTTTTCATACTCACAGGGTGTTTTCATTAATTAATACACCTTAATATCTGTCAAGAAATATTTTGCTTAAGATTACTGTATGATCTTTTTTCACTATTTATTTGAAAATGCCTTTAAAGTTTGATAATAGATTAGCACACCTATTTTTAATTATTGTTTATATTTAGTAAAATGATTGCATTTCCATGGTCTGTGTACTGTGGGAGACCAGATATAGTGAATGCAGGGTCCTGGGTTTAGAAACATTTTAAGTCTGCTAAACATGAACTTTAGGTTTCTCAACCACCAGATACAAAACTGTCAAGAAGGTGGCAAAATCGATTGCCTGTATGATGATGTGTTTTTTTTTTTACTTCAATGTGTTCCCAATGTATATGTTATATTTTAAAAGATCATTCACATGTACTCTTGAGGAAGATCATTTGAAACATCTTTGTAAATATTTTATAATATCTTTTCATGTGACAACACTGAAGAAATTACACTTTGCTACAATGTAAAGTAGTGAGTGTACAGCTTGTATAACAGTGTAAATTTACTGTCCCCTCAAAATAACGCAACACACAGCCATTAATGTCTAAACCACTGGCAACAAAAGTGAGTACACCCCTAAGTGAAAATGTCCAAATTGGGCCCAATGTGTCAATATTTTGTGTGGCCACCATTATTTTCCAGCACTGCCTTAACCCTCTTGGGCATGGAGTTCACCAGAGCTTCACAGGTTGCCACTGGAGTCCTCTTCCACTCCTCCATGATGGCATCACAGAGCTTTTGGATGTTAGAAACCTTGTGCTCCTTCACCTTCCGTTTGAGGATGCACCACAGATGCTCAATAGGGTTTAGGTCTGGAGACATGCTTGGCCAGTCCATCACCTTTACCCTCAGCTTCTTTAGCAAGGCAGTGGTCATCTTGGAGGCATGTTTGGGGTCGTTATCATGTTGGAATACTGCCCTGTGGCCCAGTCTCCGAAGGGAGGGGATCATGCTCTGCTTCGGTATGTCACAGTGCATGTTGGCATTCATGGTTCCCTTAATGAACTGTAGCTCCCCAGTGCCGGCAGCACTCATGCAGCCTCTGACCATGATACTCCCACCACCATGCTTGACTGTAGGCAAGACACACTTGTCTTTGTACTCCTCACCTAGTTGCCGCCACACACACTTGACACCATTTCAACCAAATAAGTTTATCTTGGTCTCATCAGACCACAGGATATGCTACTAGAGTTGAGCGAACTTCTAGAAGTCCGGGTTCTGCTGGTTCGGCCGAACTTCGGGACAAAGTCCAGGTTCGGGTCCGGAACGAACCCGAACTTTGTCCCGGACCCCGAACCCCATTGAAATCAATGGAGACCCGGACTTTTAGGCACAAAAAATGCTGTAAAATAGTCCTGGAAGGTCCTAGAGGTCTGCAAAATACAAAAATAAAAAAATTTTTATAAATTTCAATAAAGGGACAGGGGTAAAGAAACATCCAGTGAACAGGGTGGGAATGGGTGTAAAGGAAGGAAAACGTCTGGAGATCCTGGAAGGTCCTGATAAAATGTCGTAAAAAACACGGATTTTCAGGCCCAGAGGTAACTAAAGTTACCCCAAGCCCCAGGCCCTGTTTCAAGCCCAAGCAAGGCCTGGGCTTGGACCTGAAACAGGGCTTCAAGCCGGCTTGGTCGTCTTGGGCCTGAAGATCTTCAAGCGAGTTGAGATCATCGTATAGGACACCAGACTACTCTGGTTCTATTTGAATAAACCAACTTTACCACAGTTCACACA
>BLSH010517591.1:738449-749202 GCA_018402905.1 Glandirana rugosa | reverse complement strand
AGTAGAGGATCAAGTTTCCCTCTCGAAGGTCGACAACGACAATCACTGTGTAATAACAAGTTTTTAGTAGAGGATCAAGATTTCCCTCTCGAAGGTCGACAACCACACTCGTCACGTAAAGAACGTGGTTTTATTTTTCAGGCCGATGTGACCACAAAATTTTTTTTTTTTTTTCCATAATTAACCATAGTTATTTATGAATGTTTCCCGATGTATCATGTAAACGTCCGTGTTACTCCTCTTGTTTATTCCCTGTACCAGTACCACGACAACCACTACGACCACAGTGTAGCCGGACTTTTTATTTTGGTGCAAGAAATGCACTGCTCACACCAACAGCTGGAAGCTCTCCCTTTAGAACTAGGAGATGATTTTTGAACAATAATGTGTCACTAACAGCAACAGCTGGAAGCTCTCCCTTTGAACTAGGAGATGATTTTTGAACAATAAATAATGTGTCACTTACAGTAACAGCTGGAACCTGGCCCTATAGGAGTAGGCAATGATTTTTGAACAATAATCTGTCCCTCTAAGCAACAGCTGGAAGCTCTTCCTTTAGAACTAGGAGATGATTTTTGAACAATAATGTGTCCCTCTAAGCAACAGCTGGAACCTGGCCCTATAGGAGTAGACAATGATTTTTGAACAATAATCTGTCCCTCTAAGCAGAAGCCTCTACCTAGTGCAGTCAGATTGTTGTGTAATGCAGATCTGCAATCTGTCACTCAAAGCAGCAGTATGTGAAATCTCAAATTACTCCCACAATCTGATCGTTGTGTACGATCGAATCGATCATTGTGTTAGGCAGGGTTTGATCTGCGACCTGTCACTCAAAGCAGCAGTATGTGAAATCTCGATTTTTAAATTTCTGCAATCTGTCCCTCAGAGCAACAGTAGTAGTAATCTCAGGATGCAGGATCAGATGTTAAAATGTCTGCAATCTGTCCCTCACAAAAACGCTGGCAGCTTCCTCTCCCTACACTATTCAGAGTCTCAGAGAGCATGTGACTGCAGCATCAAGTGACTCCAGCTTATATAGAGGCTGGGTCACATGATGCACTGGCCAATCACAGCCATGCCATTAGTAGGCATGGCTGTGATGGCTTCTAAAGGCAAACCAGTGAAACGCTTGTTGATTGGCTGCCCTGCAGATCAACTACCAGAACCCCGAACCCAAACGTTTTTGAAACGTCCGTGTTCGGGTCCGGGTCCCGGACACCCAAAAGTTTGGTACGGACCCGAACGTTACAGTCCGGGTTCGCTCAACACTACTCACACCTAATGTGATCAATTAAAACATTCTTTCACCTTTCCAGCTAAATTTTATATGTCTTTTATATTATGGAGAATTTAACAGAAGGAGTTAGAACACATACATATGGTGGAAACATGCAAAACTCCTAGGCAGACAAGAATTATGAGGGGGATTTTATGGTGTATCTAAACCATTTAAGAAAATGAGGCCTGACATATTCCACAAAGCTCCACCTTAAAGAGAATGTCCACCCAGAACTCAAAAAAATAAAAGCCAGCAGCTACACATATTGTAGCTTCTGACTTTTAATAATAGGACACTTACCTGTCCTGGAGTCCAGAGATGTCTGCACCGCAGCTGATGTTTCCATCAGCAGTCGGATGCTGCCGCCACCATTGCCTGTAAGGAAACCCGGCAGTGAAGCATTACGGCTTCACGTCCGGGTCCCTATTGAGCATGCGCGAGGCACATCTCCTGCTGGTCCAGCGACGGGGAAAGGAGGAGGGGGCGAGCTAGTGATGTAGTTCGCCGTGGCCTCGTCTCCCGGAAGTGGGGACAGGGTACTTGTCAAAGACAAGTATCCGCTCCCCCCCAAAAGGTGCCAAATGTGGCACTGGAGGAGGGGAAAAAAACGATAAGTGGAAGTTCCTCATTTTGGTGTAACTCCGCTTTAAGCTAACAACACCTAAACATGAAGATTTGCTATAATTTTCTATCTTCACATATCTTATTTTATAGGGAACATCCAGAAATGTGCTTAAGCAAGCAGTACCCTGAAAAACCTACCTTAGTCTTGAATTCCTCCAGATATCAATGATCTGCTGCATATATAGCTATCAAGCTATTCTGTTAGCTAATGACTTTATATCTTGAGTGTGAGATAATCTAAGACACTGCTGCCTCTGACTGCTAGTCTGAGGAGATTTAGCGTGAGATGTATTGATTTCGCTACTGTGCTGCTCACTGTTCTTCTGCTGGAGAGGAAACTATACCTGAGAACCTACAGTGCAAGGATTTTCCCTGCCTCTGCTTCATTCATTTTGTGGATCTGTGCATCATATTCCTTTCCTACTGCTCCTTAAAGTGATTCTATGCATTAAGATAAAAAGCCTTCTGTGTTCAGCAGCCCCACTAACACTTGGCTGCCTGGACTCTCTCTCCTAATTGGCTGAGACAAACAGTGGGTGCGATTGGCTCCTGCTGCTGTCAATCAAAGCCAGTGAGCCACGGGGGAGAGAGAGGGGGTGGGGCCAGGCCACAACTCAGTGTCTGAATGGACACACGGAGCTGCGGCTTGGCTCAGGTGCCCCCATAGCAAGCTGCTTTCTGTGAGAGCACTCAACAAAAGTGAGTACACCTCTAAGTGCAAATGTCCAAATTGGGCCCAATTAGCCATTTTCCCCCTCGGTGTCATATGACTCATTAGTGTTACAAAGTCTCAGGTGAGAATGGGGAGCAGATGTGTTAAATTTGGTGTTATCGCTCTCACTCTCTCATACTGGTCACTAGAAGTTCAACATGGCAACTCATGGCAAAGAATTCTCTGAGGATCTGAAAAAAAGAATAGTTGCTCTACATAAAGATTGCCTAAGCTATAAGAAGATTGCCAAAACCCTGAAACTGAGCTGCAGCATGGTGGCCAAGTTACTGCTTTAAATAGTTGTTGAAAGGTTAAATGCTTCTGTACCACTAGTTGTTGCCTGCATGCCCTGATTTTGTTTATAGATATGTTGAAATGTTTGAATACCTGTGCCTCATGTGATTGGATGTACAGTTTACCCCACCCTGTGTCTCTATGCCAACAAGGAGGGGGGGGATTGTCTCCAGAGATATATGCTTGTGTCTGTTCTTCAATAAAGGCTTTAATTCACCCCACACTGTTGTCTCGACAAGTGATTGGGTGAGCTGAGGGACCTTTTATTATGCTGGTACAGAGCAAGGAAAGCATACAAGGTGAACATATTCCTCCAGAGTATGGGGTCTGCCACATTGGTGATAGCAGTGGGATCATGCTTCCTTGCTGTGGGTATATCCAAACCACCACTGGGATATGCCCTCACTATTGAGTGAGAGGCGGCTGTAACGTGAATGGAACATTTTTACAACAAACTTAAAAGGTGGAGGCCCGAAGCAGAGTTACCAGCAACAAACCTAAAGCAACTCTCATTGCAGAACTCATGGCAGATAACCAAGCAGACAACAGACGGTTGGAAGAGTCGGATGTCTGTGACTTCCAGAAGGAGGTGCAGTGGCAGTTAGCATTATATGGATCCTCCCCATCTGCTGAGAACATCTCAACAGTGCTAGCAAAAGCCACCCATCTGCGATCCGCAGAGCTGCAGAGACGGCCGGAAGGACCTAGCACTCCCAGTGTTTCTGTGGGTTCACAAAAAGAAACTGCCATACGCAGCCTTTAAGACTTTCTCCGAGACGGATGGGGACATTGATGGGTTCTTACAGGATTTGAGAGACAGTGTCATCTACAGGGAATTGCTGCTACTGATTGGGTGAATATTCTTGTTAGTAAGCTGATGAGCTGCATTGCCGAAGCATACTGGGCCATAGTCAATGAGGACTGTATGATCTACGATCGAGTCAAGGAACAGATATTGGCCCGCTATACTTTAACCCTGGAGGCATATTGTATCAAGTTCTGTACACTGAAGAAAGGGGACAAGGACTCCTAGTGCGGCCATCATTTACAACATGGCGTGAGAAGTTGGGTCCAGGGCTGCCAGGCGACTAAAGTAGAAGAAGTGCTCCAACTCATTCTTCTGGAACAGTTCTTTAATAGCGTTCTTCAGGAGGTCCATGACTAGGGGAGGGGCCGACGGCCATTAACACTGCAGAAAGCAACTGCCCTGGCAGATGAGGCCTACAGGGCCGGAGAAGACTGGACTCTGTTGCAGTGCGGGTAGCTGTAAGCCATGTGTACCGCATACCTACTGCCTGAGTGCACCTAGATTGGGAGACCAGCGCACGAGACACTGAAGTTGGGCTAATGTGAGATATACCTGCCGAGGCACTACTGGTAAATGACCTGGGACTCCTAACCTCTGCGTTTACCCCTGCCATAAAGGACAAAGTAATTCCAATCACCCAGTGGCTTACATTAGCCATAAGCTTTTACCACAAGAAGTTGCCTATGCCACAGTGGAAAAAGAATGTTTGGCTTTAGTGTGGGCTTTGCGAAAATTTCAACTCTACATCTACGGCAAATCCTTTACTGTTTTCACAGACCACAATCCATTGGTTTTGCTAAACCGAGTGTCAGGGGATAACGGACGGCTGCAGCGGTGGAGCTTGGCCCGAATACCGTTCAGCTTTACAGTTCAGTATAGTCCAGGGAAACAGAATGACAATTCGAATGGCTGATCCTGGCAAACAGACATGGAACCCTGAGTGATCCTATGTGGACATCCCCGGATCTGCCTGCTAAGAAACTTGGGGGGAGCATTGTAACAGCCCACTCCCTTCTGGTCTGTATCAACCCAGCTATTGCTCTTAAGTACCCATCACTCTTGGCTCACAGTGTACTGTGTGCAGGCATGCCTGCCCAAGTCATAGGAGAGGAGAACCTTCTTTAACAGGCCTCTCGATGAAAAAAGTGATCTGCATGCCCAGTTACTGTTTTAAATAGTTGTTGAAGTGTTATATGTTTCAGTACCACTAGTTGGCTGCATGCCCAGATTTGTTTATAGATATGTTGAAATGTTTGAATGTACCTGTGCCTCATGTGAGTGGATGTACAGTGTACCCCACCCTGTGTCTCTATGCAAACAAGGAGGGGGGAATTGTCTCCAGAGATATATACTCGTGTCTGTTCTTCAATAAAGGATTATGTTTTTATTCACCCTGCACTGCTGTCTTGACAAGTGACTTGGTGAGCTGAGGGATCTTGGATCATGCTGGTACAGAGCAAGGAAAGCTTATACGGTGGACATACTTCTCCGGAGTACAGGGCCTGTCACACAGACGCTAACACGTTTTCTTCTAAGATTGCCCTGTATTTGGCTCCATCCATCTTCCATCAACTCTGACCAGATTCCCTGTCCCTGCTGAAGAAAAGAATCCCCACAACATGATGCTGCCATCACCATATGTCATGGTGGGCATGGTGTGTTCAGGGTGATGTGCAGTGTTAGTTTTCCACCACACATAGCATTTTGCTTTTAGACCAAACATTTCAATTTCGGTCTCATCTGACCAGAGCACCTTCTTCCACATGTTTGCTGTATCCCCCACATGGCTTCTCACAAACTGCAAATGGGACTTCTTATGGCTTTCTTTCAACAATGGCTTTTTTCTTGCCACGCTTCCATAAATGCCAGATTTGTGGAGTGCACGACTAATAGTTGGGCCTCTTGGCTGCTCTCCTTGCCCGGCCTGTCAGT
Source organism: Glandirana rugosa (assembly GCA_018402905.1). Lineage (NCBI taxonomy): Eukaryota > Metazoa > Chordata > Amphibia > Anura > Ranidae > Glandirana > Glandirana rugosa. The sequence goes on along the minus strand of BLSH010517591.1, from coordinate 743,553 downwards.
TTAGGTGGACAGCCATGTCGTGCTAGGTTTGCAGTTGTGCCATACTCTTTCCATTTTCAGATGACAAATTGAACATTGCTCTGCGAGATGTTCAAAGCTTGGGATTTTTTTTATAACCTAACCCTGCTTTAAACTTCTCCACAACTTTATCCCTGACCTGCCTGGTGTGTTCCTTGGCCTTCATGAAGCTGTTTTTTCACTAAGGTTCTCTAACAAACCTCTGAGGGCGTCACAAAACAGCTGTATTTATACTGAGATTAAATGACACACAGGTGGACTCTATTTACTAATTAGGTGACTTCTGAAAGCAATTGGTTCCACTAGATTTCAGTTAGGGGTATCAGAGTAAAGGGAGCTGAATACAAATGTGCGTCACATTTTTCACATATATATACATTTGTAAAAAATTTTGAAAAACATTTTTAATTTTCCTTCCACTTCACAATTATTTACCACTTTGTGTTGGTCTATCACATAAAATCCCTATAAAATACATTTGCCAGTATGTTTTTAGTTGTAACATGACAAATAAAGCATGTTGGCAAAGAAAACAAACCCAGAAGAGCTTGCTATCAATCCCCATGTTGACCTGTGCCAGCAGCCGAGCCACAACAGTATACGCACTTGAAGGGCAAACAAACCATATTGTACTTGGCCAATGTCACAGCCCAAACATGCTCCATATTGAAAACCACCCCAGCCAGTTGAATATATCATATCTACATAAAAAAATAAACCATAAAAAAAATGTTACGTTTCTCCAAATGCCACGGGGAATGAAACTGAAAATCACAAAATGTGACTGCTCCACAGTAGAAAATCTGATCCCACCATGAAACACATGAGGTTAGAATATAGGAGATAAGTATTAGAATAAATAAATTAATAAAAAAAAAAAAATATAGAGAATATATATATATATATATATATATATATATATATATATGACAAAAAAACATAAAATATACACTTGTATAAAATCCATAGTAAAACGAATGATCATATATAACAATAATTAATAATCAAAATTCATTAATTAATACATGAACAAAGAAATCAATGAGAAAGCTTATTCGTGTAACAGATCTCCTCAATATTCGGATGACATAGCATAAATCAATACATCAATATACCTACAGAGTGTTCAGCTTTGACATAAGTTAGCAATGTGGAAAAGATCATCTGCAGGTAGACTATTGGTAAAACTGGGTGATAGTCCTTTGCTCTCTAATTACCTTTCCTGTTCAATCCCTCTTTAAAAATGTAACATGCATTATTCCAATTATTATTTTTAAAACTGAGTATTTACCTTTTTTAACATACTTGATTAGGGCACATGTGCAGGGTATGTTTAGTGCAGTTTTGTAAAGAAAGATTTATAACAGCAAAAAGAGCTTACAGATGAAATATACGTCACTGAAGTCATCTATATAACAATAAACAGGTTGCACAATAAATTGTAAATTGTATGAATTATCCTTAACAGCATTTAGCTTAATGTCTGCAAAGTTCATTGTGTAGGCAGTAAATCTCGTAGTCGCCTGATACACAGCACATAATAAATAATCTAGCAAGCAGACAATAATTTATTATAATTCTGTTGTAACCTCATGTGTCTTCTGTAAATGCCCATTGGTGGGATAGGGGTTCTATCTTAAGGCCTCATTCACATGTGTGGCACTCTCTACCACACCTCTGAAAAGTGACACCTCTGGGCAATTGATGTTTAAGGGAGTAGAGCAACGTCTGCCAGGTATTAAGGAGACAATACTACCTCCAGAATGCCAGTTTCTTTTTCGAGTTGAACAGGGATTTTCTGTTGAAATACAGCACCACAACGGTAAGCAAGGCTTTTGGCTTGCAGTTAAGGCTAAGTCCCATTTACTTGAATGGTTCACATTTGAAGGTACTGCCTGACAAAAACAACATGCTGTTTTTGCATCTTTATTATGCAATCTGGCCACCATTGCGCAATTTAGGTGGAAGGTCAGAAGGCAGTCAAATGTGGATCAACTGCCTGTTTTTATTGCCCTACTGGATGCTGGTGTGAAATAGATAGCATTATACTTTAATTCCACCACACTGCTGACTTGCTCTTCCTTCGGTTTGCACCCACTGCTATTCAACCATCCTAAATCAAGACAAAGGGGAAAATTTGGAGGTAAATTTGGCTGCCAGTAATGGTAAGTATGTATTACAAGAAGGGTCTGATGCAGGTATTTGCTTACAGCACTGCAGCGCTCTCTCATAGCGTTGCAAATTAAAATCTTAAAATATACCAAAAGAAAAAAATATTGGATAGTGTGACAGACCCAGCCAGGACAGGGGCTTTTGAAGGGGACTTCAGGGTGGCTTCTTGCCTACTGTCTATGGGCTTTGGCTTTTAATGGAACACTACTCTTCAGGAGGGTGTGCCTGGGGGACCATTGGAGTGGTCTTGTCTTTGATTCAAGCCCATATGTCCCCAAAACACTGAGACTCTGGGAACTGGGGGACCCAGATACATATTTAGGGCTTCTAAGCCCAAAACCAGCAATGGCTGCCTAAGACTGTGAGACTCAGATCAGATGTTGATATGATCAGCTCAAAGCAACCTGACACTGGGGTCTCCTGCTATAATGTGTTTATTAAGGTATTATGTGTTTATGTGTTAAGTATGTCTCTCCCATTGTGTACCTCCTAGGTGTGCATTCCAACTGAGTTAATTGAGTCACCTATTGTTTCTATCTGGCTGATCATCTCTTGGAGATGAGTTTAAAATTGTGACCACTTTACCTTGTTATGGAACCGTTGTGGCATGTTGTGTTTCATGCTTATAATGTTGTGTAATGTACTGTACTTTGTATTCAGGATTGTAGGTTCTGAACGGTCTGGTCACCTAGGGGTAGTTTAAGTGGCTAGTTGTTAATTTGTTCATGTTAATTAAATCACTGTCAGCTATTAGTTGCTAGAGGTGGATTAGCATACTGTTTATGTTGGCTATTCCTTTGCTATGTTAATTATATTCCTGTATACAGTTTCCTTTGCATACGATAATGTGATTAGGCTCATCTGAACTGGTGTACTATATATTCTGTGTGATTTTACAATTAATGGAGTTACAGTTTGTGTCTGAGCTACTGCCGCCTACTATCTTGGGTGCAATATGCTGCTATAATACCTGATTCCTGGTTCCAGGAGGGTATCCTGGAGGAAGCTATATCTTGACGGAAGCACCCAAACTGGGTGCTGGATGGTTTCATCACAGATAGATAGATAGAGTGGGCTATGGTTCCAGGGTGTTTGCTGCCTGTGTCCCTCCACTGGGGAGATTAGGTCTCCATTTGTACTGAAGACCAATGTTACAGGAACAAAAAGGGAAATCTAAAATTAGAGAGGAACAGGATTAGAGAGGAAAGCTCTCAATTATAATGCCTATTCAAAAGTCAAACCTCTTTATAAATAAACCTTTAGAAGTCATGCCTTAGTGCACACAGTAAAGTATGACTTCTGGTAAGCTAGAGTTTCATTTTTTAGTTTTACAAGGGTTGGCAGATTAAAGTTGGAGTGCCAGAAAACAAGACATCAATAATGCTACACTTGAAGCAGGGATGAGCTTGAGTTCAGTCCAAATTGGGTTTGCTCTGATACTGGAAGCTGTATTGCTGGGCAAATGAGTTGTGGGTAGGGAATTCCCCACAACACCACATATATAAAGAGGTTGGGAACTTGTTCTATCATTCACCTAATATGGCCACATAGCCATTTGGGGAAATGGCATTATTCTAATATGTGGCCAAGTTAGGTCAGTGATGTCACAGGCATCCCTGACCCTTTGTTATTTGCATTTGTGGGACAGAGAATCTCATTAAGCTGGCAGGAATGTGGTTATGTGACAGTTTCCCATGGGTTTGGGCAATATGGGTTTAGACTAAGTTCAGATCCAAACCCAACTCAACCCTACCTGGAAGCTATGAAACTAATCAGAAATCAACTTTCAGTAATTGTGCTACCATGAACTGGTCAACACTGGTCAATAAGAGGCACAGTAGTGATGTGACACTAGTTGCTTGGTTGTGATGCTGATCCACAGCTTTTACACTTCCTGGGTCACTGGCCTGGAACAGGTATGAAGATCAGGTGGTCTGTTTCTCTGGTAGTCTGGCAACTAGTTTTTTCAAGGCCAGTAATGACAAGCTATGCAACGTGGTATGGGCTTGGGATGGGGATTATGCCATGTCCACCTAATTTAAAACAAATATAATGGTTGATAAGAGAATTTCCTGGATAAGGTATATTACAGTGACTGCTTTTATGCAGAACTATGAGTTACAGAATGGATGAGGTTACTTTTTCATACAGTATTTTCTGAATCAGTGGGGAAGCTAGACAGTTCTTCACCTGGGGCAAAGACTCAGTTCGGCACCCTCCCCCCCCCCCACCTAAGAGAGAATGCTTACACAATCACCACATAGGTGAGGTTTGAATAATTTTGTGCTTCACTTCTAAAGCTGATTGAGGGGCACCACTGGAAGAAGAAGAAGTGAGCCAAGGCTTGCTTCTGTATGCTTTTCTTCCTTCCCAGTGATGCCCTTCCTAATCTGCTGCAGAGGTGAAGCTTGAAACTATAGGAACACTATAGGATTGTAAAAGACATGGGATGCCTTTGGGTGTGTAGCGTGCTGCGGTAAACAGTGGGTGTGGTCCAATAGCTTTAACAGTGGGTGGGGCTTTAAAGTTAGTTAAATAAAACAAAAATATTCCTGTACCCATAAAATATGCTTAGCTTAATAAAATAAATGTCACTGTAAATATTTGAATTTAGCCTACCTTAAAAGTGGACTGTATGCCATGCAATGGGCGGCAGGGCCCAATCGTTTAACGTGAAAGTGGACACATCTACTTTAGGAACGGGGTCGGGACGGCGGGTAACGTACCGTATGTCAGGTGAAAATTCCATCCGATTTAAGTTTATAAATGTCACTGTAAATAAAATAATTCGATTCGTATAAAATACCCATGTCCTTATAAAAACAAAATAAATTGATTGAAATTTCGGGGTGGGTGACAATTTCGATAACCTGGTGTGGGTGACAAATGGCGTCGTGCGATGTGTGGGTTTCCG